>CM022705.1:6836541-6966541 GCA_012295165.1 Asparagus setaceus
GCACGTGCATGTATAGAAGAAGTCCACATAAAATATTGCAGGGCCTTTTGTATTGCGGAGAAACAAAAAACGTATGCATGATACAAAGGACATACAAGTCTTGATATACATATACATGAGTGATGCAAAACATTATCAAGCACAACATTGTCAAACACTGTGCGCATCAATATCTATAGATAAAGTCAAGACTGTACATTAAAATACAGACATAATGTAGCCCATTCTAGTAAGGACTCAGTAATCGAGAATGTACATCAAAATATATACACAATGTAGTCCATTCTAGCATGAACTTAGCAGATCACAACTTCAAATACTGTCAGGATATTACTCAAAAGTTAATTCCAAAATGGTAAGCTTCAAACAGTATCACTATGTGTACCAAAAGTTTGAGAGCTCAAAAATGACCACAATATACTTGATAGGAGAACCTATGTTTATTTGTTTTCTTCAGCGTTGTTCTCTTCAAGTTCTTCTAGAACTTTGGTTACCATGTATTGTTAAATATATGCATCTTGGGCTTTAGAGAAATTCTTCTTAAGCTGAATGTGATGCTCTTTTTTTCCCAACCAGTCCCCCAAAGAAGCAACTTCAATAATTCCTCCTGTTAAAAAAATTATAGATAAAATGTTCATGACTGAATATGAGTGCCCAAAACCAAGTAAATACATAATCCATAAGTTAGTTTTGTATAACCAGCTAGCAAAAACCAAAAAGAAGAAGGTATTGAAAATGCATAAAGCAAAGGCATATGAACTTATTTTCGGGTACATCAAGTTATTGATTTTGAAAAATGTGAAGATGCATTGTAAGCTTAATATGCACATGAAATACAAAGCAAGTAACAAAATGAGATTGATAACAGAGCTATCAGATCAACCAAGAAACGTAGAAGTAAAACAAATTTAAAAAATTTTTTTTGACTAATTGACTTACCTGAGGAGGCCGAAGGAGAGCAGCGGGCAATGAAATCAGACGAGAGAACATATAGCAGAGGATGGAATATCAGATAAGAAGGAAGAGAGAAGCAAAAGCATGTGAATTTTTAATTGGAATGAGGTGATGGCCTTTTGGTTTTGCTAGCACCACGTACCCTCTTTGACCGGACAGGTGTTGCTAAGGACAAGCCCATAAAGAGGAAAAGGGGTGAAATCGTATTGCTTTCCTCTCAGGTTTGATGAAACTCTAGGCAGACACGTATTGCTGTTGGTAGGCCCAAAATTAACTAAAATCCGAGGGGCATACTCGGCAAATGAAAGTTATGCAAAAACTTCTCAAACTTCGGAGAGCTCCTAGGGCTTTTTATATAGAGTAGCAATAGTATCGATTGAAGGTTAACCTCCTTCATTTAACCAAATGAGCTTATTGGACTTTCCAAAATGCACTAAACAAAAGAGAACATACATTGTCGATAAGCACCTGACATGGAAACACTTACAATTACATCTTCATTAATCTCTCATCTCTCAGCACCTTAAGCTCGTCAATCAACCTCCCAAGATCATTCATCGACGATCCCCCGCCCTCCACTGCCGCCCTCGCCATCGCCGCACGCTTCCTTGCTTCCTTCGTCATTCTCCCCTCCCCTCCCTCTCTCTCCATAAACTCCGATACCGCTTTGGCTATCGCCTCTGTAGGGACCACCACCTTCTCCTCCTCCCTCATGCTCCGATACCCTCTAAAAAGCCTCTCCCCCATCCCCACCACCTCCACCACTAGCCTCTCGTTTATAAAGTTGTTCGAACCTGGCCGCGTCGACATCGACGCGCTTGTGCGCCTCGATGCCAATTCCATCCACAATGTGTCAAGAAAGCGCCGATGGCTTTGTGTCCTAATATCGCCACCTGCGGTGCCCATCCTCTCACCACCTTTCCCTTATCCTTGACTCGACTCTCCCAACTGTCATCGGGCATGCAGTCTCCTTCTCTGACAACCCACAAGAACGGTCGGCCAGATTTCTCAAGCCCTATCGCTATTTCCTTCAGCTGTTCGTTTTTGAACTGACACCAACTCCCGTAACACACGAACACTACCGATCCCTCAGCTCTACCGTCGAGCCATTTCAAGCACTCCTGACCCTCCTCGGCCACCACCTTCGTGTGCCCACGAGCCAATGCGACGGGACCCACAAACCACGCCCTCTTGCTGTCCGTCATCCTGTACTGGTCGCAGTATGCTTGCTCGATCTTATAGAACGTGTTGACTATCACGCCGTACCCTTCCAACTGTGCCGTCTTCATGTTGAGCCAAGATTCGGTCAAGAAGTTCGACGACGACCGTGCAAATTCTGGGAGCTCGGAGACCGGCATTTTGAGGTTCGAACCTGGTAAATCTTTAATGATAACATCTCCCTCGGTGCCGATGATTTCGTTACGGTACTTGAAGAGGGAATTCATGACGGTGAGGAAGACAAACGGCCGTGCAGTGATTCTTGGCACGCCGAGGTCGCGTGCGATGGAGGTGGTCCACCAGAAGGGAACATCAGCGATGACAACGTCTGGACGGTGCTCTTGGAGGATACGGCGGTGTTCGTGCTCAGTAACATCGACGGCCATGTAGATTTTGTGTTCGTCGCTGGGGGTGACGGAGGAGAGGTTTTCTTGGCCGTCGGGAGGCGGCAACTGGAAAGGAAGTAGGAAGGACAATGTGAAAGCGGCGTAAATCTGGAGGATAAGCGGCATTAGCGGGGGTGAGGCAGAGGGTGGGATCCACGTCAGGATGGCGGGAGAAGAGGACGGCGAGGTCGGCCATCGGGATCATGTGGCCGGAGGCGAAGAAAGGGATGAAGAAGACTCGGAGCTTCTTGATTGGGTACTCTAGATCTGCCATATTTTTTGTGTGTTTCGAGTTTGAGATCTCTACGTGGTTGAGAAAGAGGAGAGGGAGAGTTTATGGGTACGTTGTCACTTTTGTGTGGTTAAGGAGAGGGAGAGAGCGGAGAAATAGTTAACAGTTGGAGGGGATGAGGAAATTCTTGCTCATTTTATTTACAACTAGTATAATGCGTAGACATATTTTTTTATTTAATATTATATTATCTAATAAATTGTATATAAATATTTTATAAAGTTATTTTATTACACTATTATTAAAAAATTTAAGTTATACTATTATTAGTACTTATACTTTTATTAACATACATTTAACAGTTATTTAAATTTGCTTATTATTATGTTAATAAATAATTTATTTAAGAGTATAATTATTAAATAGTAATTTAATCATTAGTTTAAATAACACCATTGAAATAACTAAATCATTTATATTATTAAATATTTATGCTATGTAGATATTTTATTACAATATTAATTAAACAATGGCAATAATTCTTAATATTATATGACTTTATGTTGCAAAGAGTATTACGTGTTTGATAATTAACATCATCTTAGTAATAAAATTGAACGTTATAAATTAAAAGTACTTTTATTTATAAAAGTACTTTATATAAAATATTGGATCCTTGAAAATTATGAGACATTTATTCTCCAACAAAAGTACATGTCTCATAAATTTAAGGATCCAATATTTTATATAAATCAATTTTCTTAAATAAAAATATTCTTAATTTATAACGTCCAATTTTATTACTAAGATGATATTATAACATTGAACAAGGTAATATTTCTTACAATATAAAGAATCAATCTATTTATAGTATTATCAATAATTATAATTATGTGCAATAATTTATTAAATAAACAATTTTACTATTTCATTACAACTAATAATTTTTATAATACATTATAATATATTTATGAATTTTATTATCATTATAAATTATTAATATATTCTAGTGAGCGGCCAAATTTTAAGGATCCGATATTTTTATATAAAGGAATTTTCCTAAAGAAAAGTATTTTTAATTTATAACTTCCAAATATTTATTACTAAGATGATATTAATTATCAAATAAGGTAATATTCTTTAAAACATAAAGAATCAATCCCTATATATACTATTATTAATAATTATAATTATGTACAATAATTTATTAAATAAATAATTTTACTATTTCATTACAATTAATAATTCTTTATAGTAAATTAGAAATATTTATGAATTTTATTATCATTATAAATTATTAATATATTCTAGTGAATGATCAAATATTTTGAGAAAATGAAGAGGTGCATAGTTAATGAGAGGTTATGGATCATTAGTTTTATAATGGTATAATTGTGAGTTATAAAAATTGAGAGGGTAAAAAGAAAATCAAAAGTTTTGACATGGGTATTCTCTTTTATAAGTAGTATAGATATAACAAGAAAGACCTCTCAAGGCATAGGTTAGGCTATTCCAATGGATGATCTATTCCATTCATCATCATGATCTAAATGTCTCAAAACATCTATAAAAAATCATGATGTTTCAATACTTCTAAGAATTATTTTTCATTGTCTCTTTAGTTGAATTGACGGAAAACCGTTAATTTTACAATCAATCAATGCATAAGTAATTATAACCCAATATACCTAAAGTTTTTATTTATATAACGAGAGGGGTAGGGGAAAAAAACTACATATATTGAAGATTTGTTGAGATAAATTTAAGAAATTGGGACGTATCCTTTAAATTACCCGTTCCCAAATGAATACGGGTGCCCTTTCCTCATTCCTCCTCCATCGCTAAAGCCCTCTCAAAATCTCCAGAGAGGGCAGAAAAAAAAAAAAAAAATCCATCAATGTCGATCTCATCAGCGAAGCACGTGACCCGAGCCCTATCCTCCACAATCTCCATCGCGAGAACGCTCTCCACCGCGGAGGCAACGGATGAGGCGGCGGCGGCGTCGAAGAGGAAGGAGACGACGGTTCTCTACCGACGGTTATCGGGCCTGCGATCGGATCCGAGCGGGTCGGTGGAGGCGAAGATGGAGAGATGGATGAAGGAGGGGAAGTCGGTGACGAGCTCCACCGTGATGGGGTTCGTGAGAGAGCTTCGAAAGTACAGGGATTTCAAGCACGCTCTCCAGGTGATCAAATGACCATTTTGCCCCCCTCCATTTTGAATAATTATGACATTTTCTTGAAAATTTAGAGAAAGAGAGTTGTATAGTTCATTACTGAAGTTTGTTGTCTTATAGTAGAGCTGCATAGTGGTAGTGAATGATACATAGTAGACATATGTCGTCACTTTTGAAGGGGATGAAACCCGAACTCGTCGAAAATTATTGTTTTTAGCTGAATCGAGAGATGAAAACACCATTAGTTTGATTAGGAATAGTTGGAAGAACAAATACATATTTACGACACCATTAGTTTCTACTCCTTATTTTCGGCCTATTTAGCTATGCAACAGCGATGTGGTGTTATAACAACAGCCAACCACTCCTATCCGAAGACGCCCTACACAAATATTTGTGGCCGAACATTGCACAAAATACAAATTGGCTTACTGCACCGTGTATCAGCAAATGACGGGGTATGTAAGTCCGAAGTAGGTGGAGATGGGGGAATATATCATGCTCAATGTAGTATGTTCTGATTAATGATCAAAAGATTTGATCCTATTTTAAAATTTTGAACTCGGAACAAAATGGATCAAAATGAATCCTAACAACAAAACTTTCCAAACCAGATTTCTAATGGAGGGATAAACAGATTGGATGAAAATGAGAGTGTCTAGCATGCATTCTCTAGGATGAGAAAAATGTTGGAAGCTTGAACCAACTAGACAATGTCATCATTCGTAGGCTTCCTTTAGTTGGATAATGTTTTGTTTGATCTCTTTCAATGAACTAACCAGATATGAGGACTTGTCTATCATTAGCTACAGTTTGATATAAACTTAGGGAGCTTAAAATGTTCAGTATTTGCTGATTTTCCATGTCACCTGCCTTGGATGAAGCTTTTTAGTTCACTTACCATGAATGTTGCTATGTGGCCAAAAATTGTATCCACCTACCAACTTCCTAGAGCAATTGTTTTCCTATGGGTCATTAATTCTGCTGATCGTTTCACCATATATCTTATTAGACATGATATATTTTAATATGCTGCCCAACTTTTGTGGCATATTTAGCAAAGGAATTATTTATGTATTTTACATTTCAGAAATGTGCTAGGATTTGTTATCATCCTACAGTTTGCTAAATCGTTAAGGAAATTAACTAAATGGATCAATGGCTTTGTTAAAGATTCCATGTCCAAGCATAGAAAATGATATTATTGTTTATTGAGAAATTTGAGTTGAAACTAACATATAATGGTTGCTACTTAGCAGGAAAACATACACAAACTTTCCTTTACATATAACTTTTGATAAATGGTTTTATCTCAATGATTGAATTGTTCTTTTGTCACTTCAAATACCGCAATAAGTTGATTTCTTCATAATAGGAGTTATCTGTTAATATAGACATCAAAAAAAAAAAAAAAATTTGGGTTAATTGTGGATATACCCGCTTTACTATCCCCAAATTGAACTTACTATCCCTGTAATTTTATTGTTGCAGATTGACCCCTGAAAGAGTTCTATTGTTGCAGATAGACCCCTCAGTGAAAATCTATTGTTGCAGATATACCCCCTGAAAGGGTCAAAAATTTCGCTCAGAGGCCTATCTGCAACAACATAACTACATGGGCAGGAAGTTCAATTTGGCGATAGTACAGAGGGTCTATCTGCAACTAACCTTTTTTTTTTCCCTTTGATTTCTGTCATCTTTTGTGCAAGCAATTCAAAATGAAGATGGCTTTTCTGAGAAAATCCGGAAGTCATTATTGCTGATATTTAATTTATTTCCTCAACAGCTCTTAGATTGGATGGAAAAAAATGGTATGAGCATTTCTACTACCAACCATGCAGTACGTCTTGATCTTATATCAAAAGTCAAAGGAATCGAAGCAGCCGAAGATTACTTCTTCAACCTTCCAAAATCCTCAAAGAATCAGAAAACCTTTTCAGCCCTCTTATCTAGTTATTGCCAGGAGAAAATGGCAGACAAAGCTCTTGCTCTCTACGAGGAGATGAAAGAATTGAATTTTGCTACAAGCACTTTGGTCAGTACCAATCTCATGACTCTCTACATGAAACTAGGCCAGCCCGAAAAGGTAATTTCCCATTTTCAAGAAATGAAAGAAGACGGTTTTTTTCTTGATAGGGTTGCATATGGCCTTCTAATAAATAGCTACGCTTCATTGAATGATATAGACTCTGTTGAAAGAGTTGTACAGGAAATGAAAGGAGGTAAAGTTTCTCCAGATTGGACCATATATTGTAGTCTGGCTACCTTTTATAACTCATTAGGGTTGTTCGATAAATCAAATTCTGTTCTTCGAAAAGCCGAGGAAATTATGAACCATCATAATCGAGCCCCTTATGAATATATCATATCTTTATATGCAAGTGCTGGTAATTTATCAGAGGTCAAAAGGATGTGGAAATTACTGAAGGATGGCTTTACTAAGACTAACAACACGAGCTATTTGTGCATGCTCCATGCTTTGAAAAAGCTTGGTGATGTAGATGGTCTAAAGGATTGCTTTCAAGAGTGGGAATCAACTTACGTTTCTTTTGATGTGAGATTGGTGAATGTAGTCGTAGATGCTTATCTAAAAAATGACATGGTTGAAGATGCCGAGTTATTGTGGAAGAAGGCTGTTAAGGCTTTAGAGAACGGCGATGGAAATGACTTGAAAATGTTGGAGATGTTCGTTGATTATTACTTGAAGAGACATGAGATGGATTTTGCTTTGAAGTACTTGAATATTATGAAATCCAAGGGGTTGAAGCCTGGTGAAGAGAAATTAAATGAGTTTTTGAAGTATATTGGGGAAGTGAAGGATGTGGATGGGGCAGAAGAATTCTCAAAGATTTTGGAGGAATTCAATTGTTCTTGATGTAGAAGCCTATGAATCTTCAGATATCGGTGTTGGTTAACTAGAAAAACTCAGTTTTTGTGAGTTATTTGAGTTTTCAGCTTTTATTTCTAGATTTTCATATATTTAGGGGTTAATTGTCGAAGATCCCTGTAGTATTGCTGTTTTGCACTTGCTACCCATGTACTATTGTTATTGATAGACCCCTATGTTAATTATTTTGACTTGTTTACCATTTGTAAAGTTTCAGCAAGTATTGCTTCTGGCTGAAATCTGGATGAAATTAGTGAGTCTGAGGGTAAAAGAGTCATAACTATTTAACCTAGGGGCCTATCTGCAACGATGAAACTATAAGGGTAGTAAATTCAAAACAACAATACTACCATTGTCTATGTGCCATTGACCCTATATTGAGATTGACAGGATGATATTTTGATGTTGTAATATAGAGTGACTGATGTGTATCATTTTCTGAGAGCTGTTTTCTTTTCCGGTAATGATATTATGGTGCAGTGTCTTTTTGATTCCCATCTTTGTTTCTCTGATAAAATGACTACTGGATGAAGATAATAATTATTAGGGTGTGTTTGGCAATTCACTAAAATTGGGCCACACTTGTTCCTTAAACGGCTTTGAAAAGAACTGGTTTAGTTGTCGACCAACTCCCTCTTAGTCCACAACTAAACCGGTTTAGGAGCCCAAAAGTGAACTAAGGTAAATTGGTCCACTTTTGGATCAGTTTTTACTAATAAACAAAACAGTATAAAATAAAACCGGGTTTAAACCTGACCCAGTTTTAAAGAGTTACCAAACACACTAATTCATTGTAGAAATTGAAGCATTAAGCCTGTCAGTGAATATTTAAGCTTGTCAGTGAATATTTGATGCTTGAGATGAAACCTCTTATTATTAATGAGAGAAGATTACAGTGTGAATAATGATAGAATGCGTTCAGACAAAGTGCTCTTGAATTTACTCTTTAGTACTCAAAGTTCACCCTTTCTTAACTTTGATGTCCTAAAGTTCTATTCTGACAACTCATACCCCAAAGCGTTAAAAAAAAAAAAATCACGTCAGTTTTGTTCAAGATATCTACATAGAAAAATTGAATGAGAAACAAATTTCTTTGCCAAATTCCAGTTTTTTGAGTTTGGAGAAAATGAGGAACAAAGTTATGGGCCTATTGCCTTTGGGGTATCAAACAAACTGTCAAATTAACATCAAATTGAAAACTTGGATATCAAATTGTGAACAGGGTACCAAAGTTAAAGTTTAAGATGAAACTTTGGGGTATTGAAGTGCAAATAACCCTTTTTTATTTAGTAAATACAGTTCATATGCTTTTCTGAGTTTTCTCTTGACAAAAGGGGTAATTGCATATAAGCCCCTTACATCATTTTTATTTGCCAAAACCTCCCCCTAAACTCAGTGTCTGCCAAAACCTCTTCCAAATCATCATTTTTATTGCCAAAACCTCCCCCTATTAAATTTTTTATTATATTTTCTAATTGGAGTTGGGTCAAGCCTTAACGCGACATTAGAAATTACCCTAATACCCTTAGGAATAGACTATAATGAAGAATTTAAAGGATTATATAAGCTTTTGGGGGGGGGGGGAATTTTACTGTTGGAAGTTGGGTTTTGTGAGTTTGGAGATTTTATTGTTACAGAAGAAGGAAAAATTGGGTTGCGAGTTATGGGTATAAGCCCGCTATAAACCGAGTGGACAGGAGTTTAAGTGTTAGTGTTTAATGAGGAAGGGGTATAAGAAGTTCACATATTTCCATTAGATTTACCTGAGCTTAACTCCCATTAATAACCAGAGGGAGGTTTTGACAACGAAAATGATGATTTGGGGGAGGTTTTGGCAAATACTTGAGATTGGGGTGCTTGTGGCAATTAAAGATGATGTAAGGGGCTTATATGCAATTCCCCCAAAATATTGCTAATAAAAAAACTTCGTCGACGAGTCACATGGTTTGGTTCACGATAGGTTAAAACGTGGCAAGGTAACAGTGAACAGATCTCTCTTCTCTTCGTTCAGTTAAACCCTAGCTAAACCCGTTAAATCAAAGGGATCCAAGGAGATAAAAATGCTAATGATGATGATCATGGCGGCGAAGAACCGGATCCGAGCGCTACCGTTGAGAACGGCGGTGACGAGAACGTTTTCAACCGCGCCTCCGAGCGGTGAGAATAAGAGACTTTACCGGCGGTTATCGGCTCTGGGAACGAACCCAGGCGTTACCCGGGTACTTGACGAGTGGGTGAAAGAAGGGAAGGCGGTGACGGAATCCAAGCTGGTGAACATTGTTAAGGAGCTCCGCAGGTACAAGAACTACAAGCCTGCTCTAAAGGTAAGTGACCAAAATGCCCCTAGCATCTTTATCACTGACAGTTCAGTATAATGTTGCTATCTTGTAAAATATTCATCAGTTTAAATGAAATGTTTCGATCCATTAATAAAATCATTGCGTCCACCATACATTCTCGTGGTATTTATCATTTTGGTTATTTTTCAGTTGCCTGCCTCATGAACTTTGTTATATTAGACCCCAAAATCTTCATATTTGTTCAAAATGAAGGGTCTGAATTAAAACGTAAATTGAAAGTATGGGGGCGTTATGTAGAAACAACGTAATGGAATTGGGGTGTAATATAGATATATGAAGATACGGGGCGTATATAGAATTAACAAAGATTGGGGGGTCTAATATGCAAAGAGAACTTTCGAGTTATCTCAGGGACTATTGTAGTTAGTAATTTTAAAGAAGAACTATGGGTTGGCAGGTGTTGTATTAAGATGGGTTATCTTATGGGAAGTCTTCTACTTGGGGTGCCACAAAGTTTGCTTCAACATGACTGAGGTTAAACAATTTTCCAAAAGGATTAGTATAATGGTGAAGATGATGATGACACCTCCGACCTTAATTTTTCATGAGGCAGTGAGCTCTCTGTTAATTGTTACCTGTATCTTTATGCTTTCGATGTGCGTTGGTATAGACTAGACATTGACTTTTGTATTGCTTTGCAAACAGTGTACCTCCCACCCTCGTTTGGTCTCTTGCATCTTGTAGAAATCCCTCCCTTTTTCGTTACTCCTATTTTGATAGGCATCCATCAAGTTAACATACTTGCTTACTTTATTTTCCTAGGCCCCTTGACCCCCTAAGTTTTTGTCCTTTTACGTAGTTATTTTTGGTGCAATGTTACCTTTATCTAGAGAAATTTTCACTATTATATTTTTGACGAACTTGATATGGTTGAAATTTGATAAATTTCTAGTGTAGATACTGAAGTGAAAAGGATATATCATCATACGGCAATTTGATATCATAAGCATGAACTTGGAGGGTTGCGAATTGTCCTTTAATTGTCTTTTGAGATTGTGTTTCATGTGTCAGTAAAGTGATGATGTGCAAAGGGTGTTGTGAATATCTTGTTGGTTTCCTTTTTCTACTCTTTTAAGTTTCATTTAATATAAGGTGTATAGTTCTTCCCATATTGACTATAGAAAGGGACAAGAATGAAATATGCTATTGAATTTTGACTATTACTATTAGTTATGTTATAAATAAATTATAAGTCAAACCAGTTTAAATGTCACTAAAACTTATTAGAGAAACAATATTTTTCATTGTGTTAAACCCAAAAAATTAAAGTTTCGGCTTGGACACGTGACATGCCTAACGCAATTTCCATGGATTGTGAATATGTGAGGCATACAAGTGTACGTGCTTTATAGCAGTTTGAGTCTGATGACATTAGGATATACTTTCTTTATTTTGTTTACTTCTCTAGAACCAAAGTTGTTTCTGATAAGAAATCAGATTCCAATAAAAGAAATATAATTGGGTGATTTGACTTATTAATCAAATTTGTCTGTCATCTCTTGTCTGTACTAATTTTCAATCCAATTGTCTCCTCGAATTCAATTCTTCCAGCTCCTATCCCCTTCATATCCTCGTTCATCAAATTTCTTCTCTTGTACCATGATATGTAGGACAAAATTCCCCATAAATATACCTTATATTGTGAACAGATAACCAAAATTATACTGCACTAAATTTTCATTTTTCCTATACTCTCGTGGTTCTTTTGTATTATATCAGTTATATCAAGACAGACATGTTTATGTTCAAATCTCTAAGGAATTAACTAATCTGCAACACTGTAACAGAGCCAGAGTATAGTAGTTGTATCCTGCAGCTTTTTACAATATCAACAGTACCTTCATTCAGACATTTTAACAAACCTATATTAATTTTCTATCTGCAGATAAATCTCCATTCTCTTTATTTTTCTTGCTCTGGTGAAATGATTCTGCTTCCTCATTCATGAGGTTATTTCTCTGCTTTGTTCAAGTATTTTGATGAATTTATCCCTGGAAACCATGTGGATATATCGATGAATATCTAAATTCTAAATAAACTATGAAAATCAGATTTTTTATTATTTCTCTTGCTAAGCAAATTCTCTTTTCTGCTTTTAAACCCTTTCCAGGTGCCAACCTCACGATAAAAAGAATAGGGCTAATTGCACATAGACCCCCAGTAGTTTGTTGATTTGATATTACTGCCCCTGTAGTTTCATTGTTGCTGATGGCCTGGGTTAATTTTTTTCTGACTATTTACCCTTGGTGAAATGTTGGCAGATATAGCCCCAGGATGAAATTAGTGAGTCTATGTGAGGCTAAAGAGTCAAAAAATATATTAACTCAGACAGGGGTAGTCAGTCTAAAACAGCGATAATGCAGGGGTCTATGTGCAATTAACCCTTACTGATAAACTCAATAACATTACTAATAGTTTAAATTGTTAACAGGTGATAGATTGGATGGAGAAAAGAGGATTCGGCATCAACGAAAGCATCCATGCAATGCGCCTAGATCTTATAGCCAAATCCAAAACCCCAGAAATCGCCGAGAAGTACTTCTCCAAACTTCCCGAACTAGCAAAGAATCAGTTAACATATGGAGCACTTTTAAACATCTATTGCCAAGAGAAAGCAGCAGATAAAGCCCTTTCCCTTTACGAGAAGATGAAAGAACTCAACCTAGCTTCAAATACTCTAGTAACTAACAACATCATGACCCTTCACTTGAAATTAGGCCAACATGAGAAAATCCCAACTCTATTTCAAGAAATGAAATCTTTAAAAATTTCTCCGGATAGAATCACTTATGGAATTTTGATGAGCAGCTATGCATCTAGAAACGATATTGAATCAGTTGAGAAAGTTGTGGATGAAATGAAAAGAGGAGGTAGGGTTGGTTTTGATTGGAGCTTGTGGTGTAATCTTGCTGGTTATTATAACTCGTCAGGATTTTTCAAGAAAGCTGAATCTGTTCTTAAGAATGCTGAGAAAATGATGCCTAAGGGAGATAGAGAAGCTTACCATTTTCTCATTACTTTGTATGCTGGTGCTGGTAATTTGTCAGAAGTTAAAAGGGTCTGGAGATTGCTCAAGGATTCATTTTGGAAGATGACTAATATGAGCTATTATCATATGTTTCATGCTCTTAAGAAACTCGGTGATGTTGATGAGTTAAAGAAAATCTTTGAAGAGTGGGAATTACATTTTGATCATTTTGATGTAAAATTGGTGAATGTAGTGATGGATGCTTATCTAGAAAAGGATATGATTAAAGAAGCCGAAATTATATGGGAGAATGCTATATCCAAGGGTTGTGGATCTGATTTTAGGATGATTGAGCTTTTTGCTAAGTATTATTTGGAAAAAGGTGAAATGGGTTTGGCGACAAAGTTGTTGGAGAGGTATGCTTGCATATTGAAACAAGAAAAAGGTAGGATCAATGAAGGAAAAGCAAAGAGATTAATTGAACATCTTGTGGAAGTGAAGGATGTTGATGGGGTTGAGGCATTTTGCAAGAGTTTAAAGAATCTAGTGTGTTTGTATCCAAAGAAGAAGAAGAAAAAGAATGCGGTCTCTCGTAATTTTGGTCAATAGGAGCCTGATATTTTTTTCAGACAAATTGTTGATGAGGATGATGTTGGAGTTGGTTCAAAGAGTGAGAAGTTGCTTGAAAGAGTTTGGGAAGTGTTCATATAGAATATAATTGGAAAGAAATGTTAGCATGATTCCTTGTTAATCTAAGTCTGATAATTTAAGTTTTTGGATAATGGTTCTTGATATGGTATTTGCACATTTTCTGTTTGTTATTTCTAGAAGATATGTACAAATATGAATATTACCTGGAATCTGGATTATTCTCTATTTAGCGTTAATACACTAATATCTATGCTGAACTTGGACATGTGAGTACGTAGGGCTGCATGTAGATTAGAGAAGTGTTGATACATTTATGCTGCAATGGAGGTTACTGGTAGTAAAAACAATCCAAATTTGACTTCCATAATATTTTCTGCAAGGGATTTAAACTAAGGGTAACATATCAGTGACTTGTTGATACTGTGTTGAACAGCAAATTTTAGCCTGCTTTTCTGGGGATGAACCATTTTTTATCATGGGTGCATTATTTTGATTCTGGGTAAATCAACAGTTTTTATCTTCATCATTTTGATTGAGCTATATGTTCAGTGCAAGAAGGCATTATGTGGATATGAGTCTATGACTATATTTCATGAGGTTAATCGTACAGACTCTGTAGCGTCGTACTTTAAAACTTATTACACTTGTAGTTTGATTTTCGAAACTAATTACACTTAATAGTTTGATTTTGGCAGATATACCCCTCAGGTGAACTTTAGTGACTTTGGCTGAGGGCAAAAGAGTCAAGAATATTTAAAAGGGAGTCTATCCTCGAAAATCAAATAATAGAGTGATTTATTTTATCTCTTAAAACCGTTAAAAAGATTTTGAGGAGGTGGATAGACCCCCTATAGTTCTATTGGTGCAGATAGACCACCAACTGTTTTTTTTTTTTTTAACTTTTAAAAGCATAAAAAGTTCACTAAAGAGATGTATTCACACAAATAGAACTGAGGGCCAGTTTGCAATTAAGTAATACTATAACGCCTTGTTTGGTACGCGGGAATGAGTGGGAATAGAATGCAATTCTAACTTTTCATTCATGCTTACCAAACATGATGTGTTTTTAGATGCTAGAAATGACATTCCCACTTCTCATCAATTCCCACTTAACGTGGGAATTGCCATTCCCAATGAGTTATCAAGGAATTGATATTCCCACTTAAGTGAGAATAAAAATAATAAAATAAATTCCGGATATACCCTTTTTAAAAATATTCCCACTTAATTCTCTAATCACACCCAAACATGAGAATATGAATGAGCATTCCATTCCCATATTAATTCCATTCTATTCCTACCTTCATTCCATTCTCACTTGACTTTATTCCCGCGTACCAAACGAGGCGTAAGAGGTCTATTCACAATTAACCCAATATTATCCTATTTAATCTTTTACTTGGAAAAATATCTAGGTGCATAACTCTATGTTCAAAGAAATTTTCTTGATTACATTGCAGGATGCTCATCAAACGAGATTTGGTTGTTAAAAGTAACAGCAGATTTTTTTTTTACCGTAAAAAAATAACAACAATATTTGCAGCATTAATCTAAATAAACTCAAGGACTACGAAGATTCATAAGCTCCATCAACTCACTGAAAATATAATAAAAAATAAAATTAAAATCAGGAGAGCAAGCATATTTCATTACCTGAGCTTAGAGCAGTGTCCCCAAAGTGGCACAGCTGTAGTTACAGCATCTTGGCAGGGGCAATATGGTCATTGAAAAACCCCCCACTCTGCTCACCGCTGCTCTGCTATAAAAATCCCCACTATGGCGGGTATCAGAAAAATACACTTCTAGAGAGAGAAAGTAGAGAGAGAGAGAGAGAGATGAAGAACTCAGAAAAAAAGATAACTTTTGAGCAGTACCTCCAATTTTATCAATTTTCATGGCTCTCCAATATCTCTAGATTCAGCCTCAATCAGGTACCAATTTTATCAATTTCCCCCTATTTATTTTTACATTTTCACCTTCTTTTTTTCAATTCTATTTTCAGATCATAGAGATGCACGGATTCGTCAAGCTCCACTTGGAACGCAAGGTTTCCCCATTCTCAACCCTCTCTAATTTTTTTTTCACTTCACCCCCTGATTTTTTTTTCCTTTTTTGCATTTTCAGTCTTGTCTTCAAGAATGCTTGGAATCGATCGATCTCATGGAACCAGCTCGATCGACTCTCCAGGATTCCATCTCCTCCCGCGCTTCTCTGAGCAGCGAAGAGATCGTGAAGGATCTCGAGGAGATCGGATGGAGGGAGGGATTCCTCGTTCGCTCGATCAAAACCCTAGAATCTGACGCCGAGCGAGAGTTCATCGTCGCCGACGAGGATCGACTGTTTGCCACGTCAGCGAGGGTTCGCCGGGGCCGGAGGCGGCGGATTCCGCCGGCGGAGTTCGTGATCGTCGGGAAGAGGCCGAGGTCGAGGAGGAAGAGGGTCTCGGTGAACGCGCTGATGAACGCGACCGCTGCTGCTGTCGTTGGATCGTCGGTCTCGTCGTCGTCGTCGATGGATGTTGATGACGGTGACGAGATCTTCGTCCCGAGGCCCCCGCCGCTTCCGGTGGGGCCGAGGCCGGAGACTCCGCCACCTCCGTCTTCTCCGCCGCCGCCATTGGATTCTCTTTGCTTGGGCCGATCTTGACCGTTTGATGCTCCTGTGGATTTCTGCAGAGATACCCGCGCGCCTTTTCTGTTTTTTTTTGTCGTTTTGTTATGGAAGCTTTGGCCCTTCAGTTGGTTGTTAATTACGAACTGGCCACTGAAACTATGGTGCACAACTATTTCTGGGGAAAAAAAACCGTAAAGAAAATCATGTATATAGTAGAAAAGCAGAAAAGATTTGTTCTAGTATTAAATTTAAATCAGTTTAAATGATATATAATGTCGTCTCGGAACATAGATATTAGTATAAAGAAGTAAAACGTCCATAAGAAGATGATAATAATGTTGTATCAGTATAAACAGTACAGAAATCAGTGCAATCATCAACTTTAAAATGGAAGGTGGAGTATGGTGCAATTTTTTTATCCTATGATTTTCTATAAAGGACGGTATATGATTTTTTTTTCCCGTCCATTTCATGGTTAACTGATACAAAAAGACTTGAAATACTAACTAGTTCTGATGCATTGAGAGACAACTTATAGGGCATAAGAAATTGTACTTGAGTTTTGTACAAAGCTCAATTTTAATCATGGTCATCTGATAATGTTTATATGGATGTGATTCACTTATAATATAATCAATGTTGCTTTCTTTATGAATTGCACTTGTTTTAACTTTGACTTGGCATATTCTGTTTGACCTACTTACCAAATTAGTATATTTACTTTCTCCGGCGACAACAAGGTATATAAAGTGGGAATCGGTGACAATAAAGTATAAATTGTTGGCCAGAGTAAATTTTCCAGTGACTTCACATCACATGACGAACGATGTGAGTTTGAGGTGGCTCCTTTGGGTTGACGACTGACGTAGCAGAGACAATTGGCCTCATTCATTAAGTTGAGAAGGAGTTTTTCCTTCAAATTAGACCTCAAAAAGGGGTTTTCAAATTAGGTCTTAATCTCTTTCCTAGGATTAAAATTGACGTTCTCCATTAAAATTGGACATGTATTCTTCAAGCTCAAGCCTTAAATTCAATGGAGAACACCTTATTTTAACTCTAAGTATGAGAATAGTACTCAATTTGAAAACCCCCTTTAGCCCTAATTTGGGGGGTAAATCCCTTTTTCAACCAAATGAACGAGGCTAGCTACCTTGGCAAGTCAGCCCACATCAGAGTCACATGATTCGTCACGTGACGAGAAGTCACTGGAAAATTTACTGCGGCCGAAAATTTATACCTCATTATCGCCAATTCCCACTTTATATACCTTGTTATACCAACCTGGTAATTAGGCCCAACAAAATATATCAATCTAGTAATTTAGCCTTTTAACTATTAATTTAACAAATATCATAATAAATCTATTCAATGAAATAATAACTGGAAGGGGGAAAAAAAAGATCTCAATAGCCCAGAGAATCCTAATCCGCCAGTATGAACATTCCTGTAAAGGAAAAGATAGCAGGATTACATCAGGAACTCAACGAAAAACTCAGTACTCAGCAATCTTTATCACAGGTTATACCTTGAGAGTCTGCAAATTTAGCCTGAAGCAACTATACCTGACAAAGAAACCTTGTAATGAGCACTTGATAGAAGGATATTAACTAAAACTATTACACAATGTAATAAAAAACGGTATGCAAAAGAAAACAGCTGCCGGCAGAAGCAAGATCAAAGAAAACATGCATTTGAGCAGGTAAAAAAATAGAAAGTTCGCAAAATTATCCATCAGACTCCTCGAAAGGCAACAATAACAAATAACGTGAATCACAATAAACTCAATAACCATCAAGATGGTCCTTTCTAGTTTACACACTGAAGTTGACAACCATTTATCAGTAACACAATAAATTATGGAACTGCACTTTATGGCGTTTTAGCTGTAACAACAACAAATTGAGCATGAATTTAACTTATTTTAACAGAAAACAATAATCCAAAGAAAATATCCATCTTTTGTACCAATTTTGCTGCAGAACTCTGTCCTAGCTTTCCTTAAGAAGAATCTGAGGCAAAACTAATGTTATAACCCATATGAACATAAACTTAATTTCCTCCCCAACGCCGTTTTCTGGCAGGTCTTTGCTGTTTAATTTCATCAGATACAACTGAAACACCTACCTTAGGATCAATATTCTTAGGACCAATGCTCTTTTCAAGCCCTTGCTTCGAAGCAATTGACTCTTTGAATCGTTCCTTGCGCTTTTCCATCTTAGCTAGAGTTTGAAGAATACGATTATTGTCATAAATACCAGCTATCTTACCACCTTCTTCCAACTTTTTCCCAGAATTCCAACCCTTTTTTGATGAAACAACATTTCGTTTGTCCGACTCTTCTATCAACTCTCCCTCCTCAATCTCATTATCGTCAGCATTTTGTGAGACATGAAGCTTGTCGAGGGAATCTTTAGTTTTATCACCCCTTAGTCGAGTCTGATGACTGTGGTTATCTTCAGCTTTTGATATATGCGGATAAATCTCCTCTTGTTTGTATGTCTCCTTAATTTTCCTGGAGTTCATCAGTAGGCTATCTCTGTAGCCTATACCAATGGCTTTTTTGCTTTCCGCAGCTACTCCAATGCCTCTTCTGGCCAACTGCAGGTAGTGGATATTAAATGAGATAAAAAAAAGTCAGTTAGGAAACATCAAACAAAATTAACTTTTCATAATATTTTCATAATACTTGATTTCTACAGAACATATGGCTTCGAGAAACTAAGGTGGTTCAATCGTAGAATATACAATCAAAAGCATAGATAGTCCTCAGAATTATAATCTGGTTCAATGGCAGTACACAATAAACAGCATAGATAGTTTTGGTGCATAAAGCTAAAGTTCAACTCCAATAAGGCCTGTGGAAGAGCAAATGTATGATACAAAAACAATAACAACATCAAAACCAGTTTCTTTCAGACCTACTTCTATTACTCCTTAATCAAATAATTATATTCTTATCATTTTCCTATATGGTACATTAATCGACCTTTGTTCCACATGTCCAAAACATCTCAATCAATTCTCTCTCATGGTACACAATAGGAACAACATCTAACTTTACGTGAATGCACTCATTTCTTATTTTATCCAAATATCTAACACACCATTCTCATTTATATCCAAACATCTAAAACAAAGAAAAGAGAACATGAATTAAAGTACAGAACATATGAATTGACCAAGAAACAAAATTCATGGAGTGAGGGAAAACAAATAAGAATCTCATAACATAACCGGTGTAAACCTTCAGTATGCCCTATATTATTCAGTAGCAAACACCTTAACACCCTCAACATACACTTAGCAGATCTTACGGAGCAACACGACATTTTTCCCAATTTAATGTCACTGGCATGCAAAGAGATATCCAGTATGCTTATCCAGTAATAGATCTTAAAAGATAATATATAACTGCTTCAAGGTCATGCACATGCAGAGATTAGTTTTACATGCAGGTGTATATTATAACGAAATTCCATCTCAAAGATATTGATATGTGGTGAGACATTTGAGAAAGAAGCAACAGTACTGACAAGGGGAAAACAATGAAGCATTGCCTGTTGGTATAAAGATCATTGTTGGGGCTGGAAAAAAAATCACAGGTGAAAATGGTAGACATGTAAGAAATATCTGTTGGCTGTGTATAGGAAGGGGAATGATTCATTGTTACTAATGGTTTAACACTAAAAAGCTAACTGAAATAAGATAATGAGAAATTACAGAAATAAATAAAATAAGAGAAGATTAAAGACTTCTATCATAAACTTGTTCTTTAAAGAAAAATTGAACAAGCCTTATAAAACCAATATTGAAAACGCATAGCAGTATATCGACAAACCTACAAAACAATCCAGAAAATGCATATACCCCCATGGAAACATAACACACATATATGAAAGAGCAAAAAAAAAAAAGTCATCGAAAGGTTATATAAAAATAAAAGGTAAAGAAAAAGGAGGATACATCAAAGCATAAATAAAACCATATAACATGAAGAAAGATCAAACTTATGCATCTTCCCTCGATGTCTTAGATGGCCGATCAATCTATCAAAACAATTAGATGGAGGAAGGATCCAACTTATACATCTATTGCAGTTTCCTTGATTTATTGATCAAGAAATCATCTGAACCATCTAGTAGAAAAGTGTTCTAAAAAAGTAATTATGCAGCTTCATAATAAGCATAAACAATGAGCCGCACCAGTCTTTTTGACCAGTAAATTCCTTCAAACTATATTCAACAGACTTATTAGATTTTGGCACCATCAAAGGAACTCTACATGGGAACTCAGTTCATGTGGCTAAAGTAACATTGTAAACAATTGCTCAATAAATCTTTATCCAAAATGAGTTTTCTTACTTTCTTCTTTGTTTTTGGTTGAGAACTACGAGACAAATGAATCTGATGTATGGTGTATACAGTATCAATATACCAAATTTGAAGCGTAAGGAAAAGTGACCATGACATAGTCATCATAGATAAATATCTATTCCATAAGATTGTCAATTATCTGCCAAGTATAATAAGGTAGTAGTATTATATCATAAAACAACAAAATAATTTTCTTCATGATTGCAAGCTCGGAACCACTAATACTTATTTTATGAAATCGAGTCTTCTGTAATATCCATGTCTCTGTAGTTCCTTGGGGGCAAGAAAGATCTAACTTATACTTACGAATCTGCATCCTGATTAAGAGGAGAAGAAGAGATAATACAAAGTTTCATATAGATTTTTCAAACCCTTCAAGTTACACATCAAAGTCAACATTCACCCAAAAGTTATAATTGACTAACCCTATTTATCAATCATGAAAATTGAGCAAAACATGCATAGGATAATTCACAAGTAAGCACTATAATTCTTATACCACCTCTGAATTGAAAGTGTTTGTACGAGGAATCTAATGTGCATAACTATAGGCTATAGATACACTAGGGTAAATACATAAGAATGGTGGAAAAGAAGCAAAACAGTGAAAAACAACTTTTTGTTTAGAGAAATGTATTACTGGACATCACTACACCATCACATGAAACGCCATACAATCATATGCACATGTTTAGGTTCAGGAGAACCTCAGTTGATCTGAAATGCAAAGTTTCTATTATGATTTCTGGCTTTCATTGAAAGCATTCAAATTTCTGGGCTATTCATAGTACTATTATGATAAAATGAAATGGATATTTTAGGCTTTTAGCTTAGTGTTTCTTTTCGAGACTGGAAATCATCCAATCCAAATGTCAAAACAGTGTGTATAAACTTCGAAAGAAGGATAAAGTAGTTAGGCGACGGCCCCACTGCTCATGGTCTTTCAAGGAATCAGCGTATATTACCAAAGTAAACTGCAATCGTAATTAAAGCATATAATGTTCTCACAACTTTTTAAGCACGAGATATTGCAGTCTGCAAACCATAGAACATAAAAAGATTTACTTTGGAAAGAGAATAGTAGGTACAATCAAAGATATGGAATTACTAACCAGCTTAATCAACAAGACAATATTGAAAGTAAAATCAGTCAACAACAAATGGTGTACAACCTGACCCCAAGAAGAAACAGAGACGATGAAACCTTACCCAGACATGTTTTTCAAATCTATCTAAAATAAGTACACTAAAGAGATGTAAGGAGATATGCAGTAAAACTCAATAATCAAACAAACAAAGGTTAGCACCAAGAAATAAAACTAGACCTTATTCCTATTTGAGAAGTTGAGCAAATTGAATTTCAGAGTGGCAATATAAATTTGTCTAGTAATGTACGTGCATAAGATACATGTTATGTCAAAGAGGAATAAAAACTAACATCAACTATCATATACTGAAAATGAATAAATTTGACAAGTCCTATAAGTCTCAAATACCTTTAGCGAAAGGAGAGAAAACATCAAGATACTGTTATCTACAATATCAAATTGAACAAGAATGATGTAAAGAAGATTATAAAGTAAGAAATGTGTCATAAAGAAATCAAGAACCAATATCATCTATCATATAATGAGAACCAATGACTTTGAGAAGTCAATTATAAACTGTCATATACCTCCAGCAAAAGGAGAGAAAATGTGACGATGACATTTCAACAAAAATCAATAGCTCAGACTAGCAATTAGGGGGGCAATTGCATCCCATGTCAATGTTTACTGTTTCATGTCAAATGGAGACATTACATCAGTTCCTCCCACGAATAATAGAGGTAACCTCTTTGTCGAGGAGGGTAATGATAACAGAGTCCTGATATTTATCAACAAAAAAAAAAAAAAAAGATTTGCGTAAAACTAGTTTGAACAAAAGCAACCTCTTGCTCAAACTAGTACCTAGAAATAAATATGTAATGTAATCTGAGGAAATTTTTACCCCACCATCAACGTTTAACACATGTTTCCGCGTGAGATGAAAATATGAGAGCAGTTACTCCCCCCATCAGGAACAAGAGTAATCTTCCTTCACAAGGTGAGCTAACGATAATGAGACCACCATTTCGAGTAGGAAGTTTCTTACTGAATGTAGTGTGAAAAACTAGATTCCACTGAAACAAACATCATTTGAAACACAGCACAAGTGCATGCATGCATGCAAGAAAGCTATACATGGGCTGTAATTCTGTACACGGTATAACACACACAAATGCATTCATCTAAATGGATTTTCTTTTTCTTTTTTTTTTTCTTTTTATATTAGACACCATATCAGCATATAGCACACAAAGGTCAGGCCGGAATTGACCATCAACCAACAACCATGCTAATGTTACTACACTGCACTTTTTTTCCCATTGTTAAACACCCCTACATTCTCATAGGTATATGCACGTAGATTATCAAAAGGTGGTTCTCATATGAGACTAGTGACTGACGAACCTCGGCAACAAGTTAACAGAACCCCTCCCCACACACACACACAGTTAGAGAAGCTATAAGATATATACTCAACACTTTCCTTCCATCAACCAAAATGATCTCCTAATCAACTCAAGCAATGATCCTAGACTGACTCTGCCTATAACAAACTATATAATAAACTAGACAGTCCTTCTACCTGCTAGATTTTAAAAGAAAATACTAATTTCAAAATCACCATACTCATAGCATCGGGCTCAACTAGCATCCACAAGATTGACCATAGTTGTCGTTTTTGAGCTATCATGCAATAATAACTATACATAGGACTGTTTGATTTGATTCTGCTGCTCTGTTCCGGCCTTAGAGTCATACAATTGCCTGTAGCAATCTAAATCATTCCCCTTATACTAGGCTCTTACTTGAGGAGAATTTGGATGTCACGTGAGCTTAAATTGCATGACTAAAGTAAATCTGTCATATCTGGCAGTTCAACAATTTCTCAAGCACCTCCCTTATCCATTATTTTCCCAATTAAACAGTGGAATCATACTAACAATCAATTATGATTTTGAAAAAAAAAAATCATTAAAGGAATCATTGAGCCTCATGCACCAAAGCCAATCTAATTTGATTAATAAAAAAAAAGAAATATGAGGACAGTGGTGGATGTAGGGCACATCCGTTTATTGAATAATGAAGAACTTGATAGGCAGTGAAAGCAGCATTCAAACAAACAATAGTAGTAAAGAAACATCAACAACATATAACCAGATCATATATACAGGCTGAGCAACAACCTATAGCTGTCATTATATAGCGAGGAAAGTATGAGGCAAAACTCACCTTTCTTACAATTTTCTTACAATAAATTTTAGAAAGGAGAATCTACCATGTGCACTCCAATAACTGAATGGATACGAAGTCATTATTAGCGAGTAGAAAATCTCAGCGGCTATCAGCAAACTAGACAATTACTATGTGACTTTTCATAAAGAACAAGCCTGCAATATATGTTATATTGGCATACTTGCAAACAATTTGATCTGCTTGAAAAAGGCTAATACTCACAAGTCACAATTTACAATCTCAGCGCCCTAAAATAAAAGAAATTCTTAAGTTAGTGATCAAACGAGACAAGTATCTCAACCAATTAGTGAGTTTTCCCCTTTTAAAGCTATATGATTGCAACAAAGCCAAAAGAAAACGATCACAAAGAAGGCTACTCAGAGGAGGATAAACTCCATTGCACAGATGATAAAAGTTTAAGATGGGTAAACATCTATAAATTTTGTGACTTCATTAGCATCATGCGAAATATACATTGAAGCAAACATGTGTAACAGGCAGCTTAAATTTTGGCATAAAACTTCAAATTGAGAAAAAAGAGAGTGATATACTTTCACACAACCTTAGAAGGAAAAGACTTCCCGCACTACTGAACTGCAAGTGTGAGAACAGATATAGCAGGGTATCAAGGAATTAAGCAAGCAGGTTAAAGAAAACCAGTAAAAAAATATTAACATGTCCACAGAAGAAGTCATGTCAAGAAAGACTGAAATAACGACATATTGGATACAATACAGGTTAGAAGGAAATATTCAGTAATCTACTAGAATCAAGAAAACGAGATTACCCTCTTGCAGGAGGTTAAAAAAAATTTGAGCTGTGTAAGAATAAAGTTCGTAGATCACAAACAAGTACTAAGCAGATTTAGATTTTTTTTTAATTATCAAGAAGATGAAGACGCATAGAAATCATTTTTTTTCTATAAACACCATCTTTTAGTTATATGCCAAGTAGCATGGGTAGGGGTACGGATATGGGCACGGGTACCGGTATGGGTATGGGCCAGTGCAAATTTGTAAAAGGTAGGGTACGGGGATACGGCTATAAATATGTATGTTAAGTATATTTATATGTATAGATCAATATTGTTTTTTCATTTACATGAGATCAATCTATTAGAAATAGATGTTAAGTGTATAATATTAATATACACCCAAGAATTGTGCGAGGAGTGTTTTAAATTAAAACATGTAGTATATAATTGAGTATATGCTTGAAAAAACATATGCATATATTCAAGAAGTACCCAGGTAACATAGGTTATAGGTATCATTCTGGGAAAAAAAAACCTTGTAGATTTCAAGGTGCAGAAAAGAGAAGGAAGAGGATGTGGGTTCTTCATATTTATTGAGATACTCCTATGCTGCAGGCCGTTTAGCATGTTTCTATGCCTATAAAATATGGCGATAACAATGACCGCGAAATAATATTGTAACGACACCCGGGAACAATGACGAGTACATGTCTGTGTGTGTGTTCATTCCTGATGAATGCATCACATTAGAAGGTATTATCACCAAAAAAATATGTTTAACAGTTCACAACAGTCGACGCCGACTCGAAGCCTAGGATAAAAGAGGACCAAAAAAATTAAAGCAGAAGTATCATATGATGCAACTCATGGTGGAGTAAAGATGCTATGCAGTAAAACCACAAGTTCTATAAATCAGAAAATAAATCTTCCGCAGAAAAAAGGTGCATAAAGCATTCAACACATATATCAATGTAAGAAAGAAACAATAGGAAATTGATACAATGATAATGGCCATATGAAATTGATGTCTAAATAATAGCTCAAATAAAAATGATTGGAAAAGGGTGAACCTTTTGTTTTGACATCGTTCGAAGACTTCGCAAGTAACTATTTCACCAAACATGAGACTTGTATGGGAAATGCAAATATCTACTAGGAGAAAAAAAAGGAATAACTACCAAAATACAGCCTTCATAAGGGAAAAAAAATTCCTGTAAACAGGAAGGTCAAGAGTAAACCAAAAATACAAAAGATAAAAGTCATAAAATAACTGTTTTATAAAGTTTGCATAGGAAAGCAACTCATCTACATGCCCCAACTGTAAATAAGAAACCAAAATAAGTTTGGAAATTATATATAGAAGTGGTTCATGTTTGGTAAAGGAATTTACAAAATTTGCTAAAAAATACAAGATTATTGGAAAAATAAGACCGATAGGTTAAAAGAGACTGAAGAAGAAAAAGTCGAAACTTGAATTTTGAATGAAATTTTATGACTTTATTTCTATTTTATATTTTCTTTTTGAGAATGATGTTTTATGACTTTAATACAACTCTAGTGAAGACCACATTTATTTCACAGTCAACCAGACAAACTTCCATAAAGCCATAAAGCAACTGATAATGAGAAACTACTGTCTCTGCCACCTTTTACTTCTTCCTGCCGCCTTCTACTTCTTCCTACAGAGAACTATGAATGCAACAACTACCTCAAATTGCTAGCACCTTTAGATACCAACTCTAAAAAATGAAGTATGAATGTAATAAATACTAGATTTTTGTAATATGAAGTCAACTTGAAGGCATGTAATGCTTTCCTTTCCAGGCAGGAGAACAAAATGAAAAAAAATTGCCCGCCATGTAAAAGGAGCAGATTTAATTAACACTATACAAGGACAGGGGGTACAAGATATTAGACATGGTTTCCCCAAAATTACCTTTCCTTTAAAACCATTCAAATGTTTGTTAACTGCCTTCCTGCACCCTACAGCTTCCAGCTCATTCCTGGCCATATGTGGGAGAACACTAACATGCTCCCTAATGTCAGAATTAGATGTTTCCTCTACTCTTCTTTTTCTAGCATTGTTCAACTGGCGGTCGCCAAGCAATCTCCGACCATACAAAGAGGGCTTCCTAACTTGAAAATTATCATGTTTTAAACTCCTCTCCAACAGAAATCTTCCCCGTGCAGGCAGACTGCATTGTTCAAAGTGCTTTAACTTTGAATCATCATCATCAGCATGAAGATTGGACTTCGGGAGTCGATTGAATCTTCTCAACTGAACATTAGAAACAATGTTTTCATAGTATACATCTTCTTCGGATTTGTATTCCTCCATGTTAAATTCTAGGTTATCTTCATAAGGTTCTAGGTTATCTTCATAGGATAAATAATGCAGATCCATGATACTCGCACGTCCGTTTGTTTTGTTCTTGAATTGCAAGTCTCTGATATGACTCCTGTGATTCACATATCTACCAGATGACCTCCATGAGATACAGGAATGCTCTCGTGGTGAAGAAGCATCACGCCAATCTCTTTCATCAGTATTGCATGGTTCTTCGTATCTATGGTCAATTAGATGATGATCTGCATCATTCTGGATATATTTACTTGACCTGTTTCTCTCAAAATTTAACCCTCTATAATACCTACTTCTTTCGGGGCTTCTTATTTCTCCATCTGTAGAGTAAAAACGTCGATCAAACTTTTCCTCCTCCACATCATGGAAATCTATATGTCTTCCATGTGTGTCCTGTACATAATGTTCTCTGTATCTATGATCATGTATAAGGTCATCATATTCATACTCCATACTAGTCCAGTGTTCATCTACTCTTTCTTTTGTCATACGTGAACATGAATTCTTCTCCTTAAAAAGGACTTTATTTTCAAAAAGTGGTCGGTCTGGATACTCACGGAGTGAGCATCTTCTACCTTGATCTTCATTATGCCTTTCAGGAAAACAACCTCTTCGTACCAAACAATCTTCTTCATCCCAATTTCTACCAGAATGGGTAACCAAATCACACTTTTGAGAATCTTTAGTGAAAGATTTATGACTACCATGCTTTACAGCATGTCTTCTGCTCTTGTAACTTAGTGATACTTTAGTTTCTCCGTAAGAATGTAAGTGTTCCCTAAAATCATCAGCATCATAACTAGACTTCTGTTTTCTTGTCTTGCACCTTATATTCCCCAAATCCATATCATTCTGACGCTTCCTGTGAACACGACCAGCTGTCTGCTCATCATCTTTAGCAACATTTAATTCTGCAACACTTTTAAATCTTGTTCCGCTGAAATGATTGTATTCTCCAGAAGAAAGGTCCCGTTCACGAGCCTCATCTTTGATATCTTCTTTATCAGATTCTGTGGCATCACTTAGTGAATCATTTGAAAGATAATAGTCAGGGTCGATGAAGTCTTGTAATTCCTTAACGGATGTCTTTTTGGTGAGCCTAGTGTCTTTCCCCACATCGTGGACATCATTGGATTCTTCAGAGCGGCTAGGAAGATTACTGGAAGTGGAATGATGTGGAATTTGATCACCAGAATCAGACCCAACTCCTGACATGCAGGCATCCGTTTTGAAAAGTTCCTTGTCCTCATATTTCTCACAGTCAACATTAGATTTAGTTTTCCTGCAAGCTCCTCTATAGCTACTTTCATCTAAATGGGGAGAGTATTTGTCAACAGAATCAGTACTATCCTTGCAAATCTGAGCGTCACTGTGTGGGGATAAGATCCTGCATCATGTAGGCAGAAAAGACTAAGTCAAACTTATCAAATAAAATCAGAAGCCTAAAAAAAATGTGTACACAGAATCAGAGAAGAGATTAATGGGTATAGGAAAAAATTCGTTAAGGATAATTGTACAATAAATGGAATAGATCTTTCATCAGTGACATGATAATCTCAAACCAGAAGAGGCAAAAACTAAATAGAGTCTGAGAACAATTATGAAAATACCAAAACCAAATAGAGATGATAAAGCAAGTTTAACTTTTCAGCAAATAATGCCACGCTTAACTTCATAGCAAACAGTAGCAAGAGGTCAGGTTTGACTAAGTCACTGGAAAATCATAAGCATGATAAAAGAACAAAACCAAGAGGTGGAAGGCCATATACTCTCTTTTAAATATAGTGTCCATGTCAAGTTCCAGGGTAAAAACCATGAGTATAAAATATCAGAGATAAACCCAGAATTATACTTCATATATAAGCTAATTATTCATCCATGGAAAAGTTCTAGGAAAAAAATGGCCGTATGCAACTGAAGTAGAGTGTCAAGGGCCAGGTCAGATCTTTTTTTATATAAATGGAATCCAAATTCAAAGTCTGAACTAAGAAAGATTTTTAATTTACAGGTTCAGATCTGTAGACCAAACTCTTTAGCGGGGTATTGACCAACAACAAATGAAATCTGAGTACAATGGACTAGAGTCTACAAAAAAAACTGGATTAAACTTGTTATATTCCAATTTCCTGCTCTAATACTTTGTTAGTGTGCCTTTTAAAACTAGTATGAAACCATCAAAAAAACTTTATACCTTGACAAATAAATGAAATGCAAAAAATGGCACAATTAGCAACCAAAAGAATTGCAGCAGGCAGCAGCAAGCAACAAAAAAAAACCTGAAAAATTATGTTTCATTTGCACCAAGAAGAAATTGGCACCATAACTAAATGAGGAAATATATATATATAAACCAGGTAATTTGAAGTTTGGCAATAACAAGATTCACACTACATTCAATCATTGCAGGGAATAAGGCACTAGAAATAACATGAATATAATAGACTAGTTAATCTTGGATAATATTATACATACTTCTCCTAATTTGCTAACGGTGTCGATTTTTCCTAATTCAGCAATGCCCAAGACATTGCACTGCATTCAACCATTCTCACACTACAGGGATAAGGCACTAGAAATTATATGAATACAGTCATAGACCATAGACCATATTCGTTAACCTGGACTGAGATAATCATTCCATGGCACCAGTATCGCTTAGCTGAAAGAAATAAGTATAAAGAATACAGAGACGTAGAACAAACCTCTTGTTTGAGTTGTTTCCAGAAGTTGATACTGAAGCACCAATATTTTCTGCACGGTCGAAACTGTTTTTGCATAAAACTGTTGCATCCTGTGCAGAGCCCTCCATTTTGATCTATATAAAACGAAGCTATCAGCAACTTAAGAACAAGATAAAAGGTGCATAAATGTTGCATCATTCCATGTTAACATAAAAACTGAATAAAAGTTAAATAGCTGCATCAAGTTGACATACTTGTATCACAACATCAGAATCCCGGGCCCTTGGGCACCATTTATCGGTTGATGGTATGCGTTCACCAAGACTGCTTTCAACCTGAATTGCTCTACCCTTCGGCTATGCAGGATAAATATTGACATAGTTTGAATGTAGAAAAGTTTGAATGTAGAAAGGCTTTTAACGGTGCAACAAAGATGAAAAGTGGAGAATTCAAATAGTAAACAACGCCACAAAAGAATCGAATAGTACACTTGTACTAAACATACCATGTGAAGTCCCCTTCCTTCCTTCTTCAAAGGTTCTGAGGCAAAAGAATCTCTCTCCCCCTGTCCACATCAAGCACATTAATCCATCCAACTTTTAGATAATAACATTTAGAATGAACGATCTAATAAGCTAACATTTAAGATTCTTGCCCGATGGCTGCTAGATTAATGAGCAAATCTTAAGGTCGATATGTTTCACCTGATTCAACCTTGATAAATGGTGAACTGGAGATCCATTCAATATCATAGCTTCCTTCCTAAGTCGATTCTGATATAACTCAAAAGAATATTATGTTTCTTGATAATGCACTGAATACAGAAATAAATGCAAGATAGGTAATGAGTAACAAGTACCAGGGATTCACAATAGCTCTTCCAGCTTTCCTCATTCAGGTCAAAGTTAAAATAATCTGTCATATCGACTCCATGATGCCTCCACGGCTTCTGCTCGAATGCTTCAATATTTACGTCATATATAGTCCTGCCAAAAATTATAATGCCAAAAGTTACATTGACAACAAGAACAATGTTAAAAGTCATTTTCGATCAAATTGAGGTCAATTATGAAGCACATCTCCATTTTGAAAAGGGTCCACAGGAAATTTGGCCATTTTACATCTGTATTTCTTCTGAATACAACCACGAAGTTGCAGAAAAGTTCCAGATCAGGGAAATAACAGATACAAGAAGAGCTCGCCCTCAGACCCAGCAGACCTATTGGCAAGCAGGCAACCTACTTATTAGGACAGTGCAGTTTGACCTCAATCACTCGAGGATCACACCTCCAAGATTTCAAAAGCAAGATAATAGAAGGGTTTCAAAATCAGGGTGGAAGAGGGATGAAATTTTCTATTGTAAATTGCATTCACCTGCCAACTCTTAAGCATGATAACATATGCTGCATGCTATAAGACAAAAGACGATATAAAACACAATCCTAAGTTTAGCAGCAGCATCTTGAATCTAATGACTACAAATGTTAATCAGACAGATTAACAGCAAGCACGCAGTATAGACAACCAAAGAAATTCACCCTATTCAAATTTTAATAGAAGTTTCATTGCGTAAAGGATAAGGGGCAATGCAAATATAGGATATGCCAAATGACGGATTTCTGTGAAATATTTTCTTGTGATGTGGATGAGACAATCACCAATTACAAGCCGTTATGACTTAACAAAGTGATTGCCCAAGTAGGCATCAACACTGGCACGTCAGTTTCATAGGTACATGTACATACCTATGTCGCGGCAGACAGAAAGTAACACCAGTTTGAGCTGCTACAGAAATGTCTCGATTGTAAGATACAGATCCCTGGATGCATGACATCAGTGGATTATCCAAAGCACCTCTTCCAGAAAGTGATGCTCTTGCGATACTCGGGAAACCCTTAAATTGAGATCCAACGTGCTGAAGAATAAAATTGACCAGAAGAAGTTATATTAAAGCAATTTCCAATAAGTGGTGCTTCTTGATGATAGAACTTCTAGAACTACTATACTGTATAGAAGAATATGAAAGGAAATACATCAAAAATACAGGACCAGGATACGAACAAACATTTATATATATTTAGGTTATATTAAAGGATCTACCATCAAATCAGATATTTAAGTAGTGTACTAGATGATGGAAATTAACAAACAGTGAAAATTAAACAAATATTATCTGAAAGATATATAACCCATTTCCAAGATGACCTTTCGATTACTTGAAGTAATAAATTACTTACCTGAGTAAATTTCAGGATTAACAATTAGCCAACTGAATTATAATGCTATAGCATTCATTCTAAGATTTGATATCTGAGAAGGCAAAAACATCCCAGCTCAACCTTCTAATTTGAATAATGAACCTAATCTATGATGAGAAGAACGCTTCCTGTTGAATATGGTTCTCAACATCAAAAACACATTTGTAGGAGATTGTGAAATGTATATGTACACGTGTTTTGGTGCATATTTCCTTTCATGACTACAATCTAGTTCCTGTCGGAGTAGCCATTGATAACAAGTGATACCGAGCGGGATCCACTTTTTGGGGAATATTAGTCGAAGCAATAACAAGCTTATTTCTAGTGGAACATCTTTCACAATCCCTAGGGAGATAGTTCTCTAATAGACCGAGGGATAAGTAATTTTACTCATTCACATACATGTCATAAATGTTTGGAATCCATATTATGCAAGGAGACATTGCTTTTGCTAATTCGAATTGAAGGGTGATATCAAATCGGTCTATTTTCGGCATCGTATACATCAGTGTTTTCAGCGCTACCATCACCATGTGCCTTGTGATGCGGGGCAATGGCTAGCGCCCAGATTTATGCAATGATACTTTCTCAGTGACATGTGTTGAGCATGCTAGGCATAGCCACATATAGTTTTGTTCTTTAACGCTTCAATCGGCCTTTATATCCAATGACTCATATCCCAAAAGCAAAATAAAACCGTTAGGCCTTTATAGTAGCTCGATTGAGGAACATAAGTTTGCTTCAATATTAGTCTTGATTTGACTTTTGATTTGAAAATCTATGAACTTTGCTCACGTTGGATGTGTTAGCATAAGAAATTAAGACCTTATTTTGTGATTTCATAGTAGATATTATTTATCTTGACATATTTTTATGTGAAAATATATAAACATGCTCTTTCGTGCTTGATAACCATCTTGAAAAATTATGTGTGTGGTGTGCGCCTAGCTTCACACATCGTTTATGTATAAAGAGACATTGCTTTTGCTAATTCAATTGAAGGGTGATATCAAATCGGTCTATTTTCGGCATCGTATACATAGTTAGCACATTCTTCATAGTTAGCAGCTCAGTATCAAGGTCATTCACATGCATGATTCTAATGACAAACCTAGTTGTGCACATGAGACTTGGGTAGACGTCAAACAAGCTTGAAGCTTATCTTTGTTCCCTCTGACATACTAATAAAGCTGAATCAACTGAAGAAGAAAAACAGGTCAGCACATAGTTTTCTAGAAGAATGATTGACGATAAGCATGCGGATCAGCAGCCCGGCCCTTATCTCAGCAATGGTTGCAAGTTCCATCCACAACACTTGTGTCCTTAATCTTTTGAAAAATTATTTTGCACTACAGAGAAACTTAGACAGATTGCTCCTAAAATTGTTACTCAGTATAATGAAGTCCATCAATCCGACAATAAAAGAAATTAATCCAACAACCATCTAGACACCTAAATTCTCGGAAGATCCCTTACTTGGTATGAGGAGTTCCTATCGAAAGGAATTTCTCTACCAACACCCCAAATTGGTCCTGAATTCTAGATAATTTACTGAATATCAAAAAATCATTCTACAATGTTAATGCTAATATTATGAGACGTACATAAAAAAGAACAGATAAAACAACATGAATGTTTCCATACCCGACCAGAACGATGATCGACATTCATTCCTTGCATCGATTCATCGGCCGCCGCTGGCGGAAACTGATCGCTGGACCTCTCACCATTGTTCAAATGATCAGCAATTTTATCACAATCATCATCCTCATCAATCCCATTATTGACTCCCCCTTTTGAAGGCTGGAACCTAGGGCACTCGCTCTCGTTCAAAACTATTCGAAAATCATCATCATCGCTGTCGCTATTGCTGCCCTCATCCTCCTCTAAATCCGCCGCCTCTTCAGATTTGAGAGTTTCCTCCTCTCGATTCGATTCAGGTTTCTCTGGATTCGGTTTGATCTCGTCCCCCTCCTTCTCATCGCTGACGTGGCAATCGAGATCGCCGTAGAGGTCGCCGAAATCGTCCATGTCGTCCATGGCGCTCGCTTGAATTCGAAGAGCGGGATCAAGAAACCCTAGGTTTTAGTTGAGAAGAGAAGAGCGCGTGACTTCAAATTTGGGGATTGAGGCGACTCCATTGCTCGATTGACGAGCTTAAACCCTAAACATAAACCTCCGTCTCTCGGCGTCCCAGCTATTGGAATCAGGAGATTTATTATGGATTTCGATGACGAGCTTCGGATGATTGGGGCCGATTTTTTCGTGGTTTTTAATGAATCCGCCCCGCAAAATTTGGGGTATTGCAAAATTCATCTCGAGGTATTGCTATTTTACTAATTGGATTGGATTTTTTTAAAATGTATTCTTGATTTTTCCGATTTCTTTTAAATTGCTAATTTGCTTTCCATTTTCTTTTTAATTTCATTTGTATTCCAATTTATTAGAAGATTTCTCCCGCTCTTCACCTTTCTTTTTTTGGGAAGGATGAAATTATAAATTTTTCTTTCACTTCTCTCTTATGGGCCTGTTTGGTTCAGCAAAAAACCCATAGAAATCACATATTTTGGAAATAAGGAGTTGTCCACATCAGCTTTGATGTTGATACATTTCTTTTAGGGTGTTTGTTTCAACCTTTGCATTTGGGAAATGGGTCTTTAGAAATCACATCTTATGAAACTTTGTTGGGTACAATTTGAGCACAAAGCTCGAAATTGAGTGAAATCAATATTTAGCCATTAAATATTCGTGCACGAACTCCAAGCAAAGGAAATTGTGTATTTGTTATTTTCTTTTCCAAATTGTAACTCCCCAACCAAACAAATGAAATTGAGGAAATGTAGGGGGTATATTTCTACACCCATGTTTTCTATGTGAAACAAACAAAAAACAACTACTTTAAGAAAATCTATAGAAAACAATGAAATGTGATTTCCATGATGTCTTAATTTTCAATTTTTTGGGGGTAGGCGAAACAAACAGCCCCTATATTGAATCAATATGTCAAAGTTTTCTTTTTGGATTTTCTCCTCTTTTTACGAGAACTTACGAATCTATAAATGGCTCATCTCACAAACCTTTCTGAAAAATCTCAATTGTTGCATGAGTATAAGTGGACAAAAAATATTTGTACCTGTGACTGTATCCATAACGGATTCAAATTTGATTCCCAAACACCTATATTCGAATGGATAAACGGTACATATGTGTACTTAGATATTGAGATCAATATGTGAAATTTCCAATTATATGTTGATAATATAGTTACAATTGCTATGACCATTAAAGTTATAGATTTGATGTTAATTTCAATGATCCAGAGTAATCCTCTCTTTTCAAAATTAACAAATATGTTAACGAATATCTTCGTCAACAACTAGCCTGCCATAGATATCATCAGCTGAGCTTCAAACAAGTACGGGGTTGTTTTGTGAAATCAGCGTACTATATATTGGAACCAGCCAAGTTGCACATTTTGCATATTATTAGAGCATTGACACTTTATCTTTCTATGATTAGCAAATAAAAGTAATTATTTATTAAATATTTAAACATTTGTTATGTTTTTATTTCTCTTTTCCTTCTCAGTCCAACCTTTTAACCTGGACTAGTTACTTATTATCGACATTTGTTCTTATTAAAATTTTGTAGATTCCAACGAGAAAAAATCTTGATTTTTTCATTTTGATAGTGTATTTGTGAAATTAATCTATATCTGCATCGATTTAAAAGAAAATCTATTTCTATATTTATAATGTTATAGTTGTCAAGTTATAATATAATAACCATAAGACATGCAAAAATAATAATACAAAAAGGGTTTTTCAAATAGGTGCCCTAGAGGACCCGTTAATTTGGATATAACATACCATATATATTAGTTTCTAATTGCCAATTAAGGCTCCCTTAATATGTGCTTATTGTCAATTTACTAAACTCATATTTCTATTAAAACCCCAGCGTATAATGGACATTATCAAGATTAAACAAGAATTTAAAATAGTAAGGAAAAACTTCTATTTATCTGTTTTTTACTTCCCTCTAAATAATATTGTCCCTCCAAAAGTAATTAAAAGAACTACGCAAACTATGCTAAGTCACATAAGTATTTGAACTATGCACAACACATAGTTTCTCATTTCAACAAGGATTTCTTAACTTTATCATGGAACTATGATTTTTATTTAAACTACGAAATTATGAGATTTCTTTAGTTTTAATTTTGTTTTCTATATAAGTGAAGACAATTTGAGTTTTTTTTTCCCTTTATATTTGTTGGAGAGAAAATATTATATGGAGGGAAGCAAAAAGAAATAAATGCCTTTTTTTCTCTTTACTATTTTAATTTCGTTTGAAAAGTTACAACTAGTTAACCCTAAAATTGACCTCTATGATTTGAAAAGAAACCTCCCAAACTTCTTCACACTCTACTCTGCAACTGTAAACGACTGACAACGGTCACCCGCCATGACGAACGCAAAAAAATATATATATATCTCTTAAAAATTATTGCATGGAGCATTCAATCACAATGCTCAAATAACTATCAACTCCAAAGAAATGCTACCCTTCTCTTTGATCTCAAAAACCCATCCCCATACCAAAGCACTCCTCTCTCTCATCCACCAAACCCGATACCCGATAAGCCCCAAATCCGCCATTGCCATCCTCTTGAAATCCAATTCAAACCCTGCCCACCTCAAACAAATCCACTCCCTCCTCTTAACGACTGGCCTAACCCACAAAAACAGTCTCCTAACCCGCCTCCTCGAAAACCTTATACAAATCGGTGACATTCGTTACGCACGCAAGCTGTTTGATGGAATGCCCAAACCAAGAGTTTTCCTATGGAGCACCCTTATAAGAGCTTATTTCAATGACAACCTCCCCTTTGATGCAATATCTATTTATCTTCAAATGGGTTCGGCTAATGTTCAACCCGATAGCTTCACATTCCCGTTTGTGGTCAAGGCGTGCGCTGAGGTTCTTGATGTGAGACTTGGAATGGCTGTTCATGGGCAGATTGTTAAGTATGGATTGCGTGAGAATGCCATTGTTGGAACTGAATTGATGGTTATGTATGCAAAGTTTGGGGATTCAGAGTCAGCGGATTGTGTGTTTGATTCTGGCCGCGGCGGTGATGGTTTGAGTAGAGATTTGGTTTTTTGGAATGCTTTGATAAGTGCTTATGCGCAAAATGGGAATGCGAGCAGGGCTCTTGCTTTGTATAGGAGAATGGAGTCGGATGGGATCGAGCCTGATGCAATCACGCTGGTGAGCTCTATTTCATCGTGTGCTTATTTGGGTTGCTTGGATTTTGGGAGGCAGCTGCATTCTCGTGTTAAAGAGAGTGTGTGTAATGTGTACATAGAAAATGCGCTTATTGATATGTATTCGAAATGTGGCAGCATGGATGAGGCTAGCAAGGTGTTTTCAGAAATGGGTAAGAGACGAAATGTTGTATCGTGGAGTACTATGATTGGTGGCTATGCTATTAATGGTGATTCTGATAAAGCTCTGTCATTGTTCTCTAGAATGAAGGATGATAATGTGAAGCCAAATTCTGTTACAATGCTTGCAGTTCTCTCTGCTTGTAGCCATGCTGGGCTTGTTAGCGAGGGAAAGAAATATTTCTATAGCATTTCTCGTCCTACAGCTGAGCATTACGCGACTATGGTCGATCTCCTTGGTCGATCAGGGCATCTCGAAGAGGCGTTTAGCTTCATCAAGAATATGCCAATCGAGCCTGATGCAGCTGTATGGGGGGCATTATTGGGATCTTGCACGATTTATCATGATACTAATATTGGTCAGATCGCTGCTGATGAGCTCTATAAATTAGCCCCCAACACACCTTCGTATCAAGTTCTTCTATCAAATATGTATGCAGTTTCAGAGAGATGGGATGATGTGCATAAAATTAGGAAACATATGAGAGGGAACAATTTGAAGAAAGTTTCTGCTTATAGTTCAGTTGAATTGGATGGAGAGGTCCATGTGTTCTTTGAGGGCTCACGTTCTCAGTGTAAGGAGATTTATGAGAAACTTGATGAGCTGAATGGAATTGTGAAGGCCATGGGGTATAGAGCTGAGACTGGAATTGTTCTGCACGATGTGGAGGTTGAGGAGAAAGAGGCAGCTCTTAGAACTCACAGCGAGAAGCTTGCCATTGCATTCAGTCTTATGTATTCGAGGGGAGATGATCACGGGGTTCCATTAAGGATTATGAAGAATTTGAGGGTATGCAATGACTGTCATACTTTCTTTAAATATGTATCAAAGGCACTTGGAAAGGAGATTATCATGAGAGATAAGAATCGATTTCACCATTTTAGAGATGGTAGATGTTCGTGCAATGACTTTTGGTGATTCGGAGAGCAAAGGTTAAGCTCAGTTAAATTTCAAATTGAAGGTACCACTTAGAGTTTACCTGTTTCAATTTTTTGTCAATAGAAACGCAATCTTTTGTTCCAATAAGAGTTAGTTCTAATTTATAAAAGAAAAAGTGATGTATTTTTTCCATTTTAATTGACTCATTATATCCTTTTGCTTTGGATTACTTTATATATTCTCAGATGTCCTATGTTAAAAAAAAAAATTTAAAAATATCGGTTGCTATGTGCGACTGGATTTTGTTTACTGAAGCTCAATACACGAGGAGGAACCACCTTCTCACTTGGTTGGTTCTATTTCCTATATGACCTGTACTTAAGTACCTTTACTTCCTTTTCTCATTTATATCTTCTACTACTGAATTTGACAGCATTTCGTGCACCAAGTAGTAAACTATGCCAGTGAACTTTTGACCTGTTTTAATCCACAACCAATCTATATGGTCCTTCCATTTTACTATTAAAATAGGGATAATACATGAAAACCTAAAAGGAGTTTAATGCATGAAGTCTCGAGTTAGTCTGCCATCCACTTTATTGAGTTGTCTCCAAGAGTAAATCATATTGATCCTTAATTGATAATTAATTTGTGGGTAGTCGCCTTTTTCTTTTATTGTATCCGATTTATTGAGTGGGCACCAAGAGTTTAGTGTCAGCAAGTCTCGAGTCAGTTTAAGCTTCCAGAACCTCATTCACGAGAGGAAGCTTCATAGAAAATTGCATTCACCAGGACTCATCATATAATACATTGCACTTGACATTGTACAAAAGTCCCTAGTATTGCAATCTATCATAGAATTTAGACCCCTTGAGCAAGCTGCAGAAAACTCTCTGCAATCTTTTCACTTTGGTAATCATGTGTTTGTTCTCAATTCCAGAAAAAGCTACTTCCTTTTTATTTATTTTTTTGCACATATAATTAAAACTTGATTTTAATAATCCAACATTACCGTTACCTCCATATTTCCCATAACATTCTGACCACAAGCTAGAACTAAGAGTTCTTTATGTATGCATCTTTATCTCTTTGGAGTTCAGTGGATATACCATGAGGTATGCGATGATTGTAGTTCATTTATTGCTCATGTTGCTTTATTATTTCTTGATGATAATGTAGTACAAGTTCAATGCCAACCAATGCATACCAGAATAGTTTGAGTGAATTGTCCTTACCCAATAATTTAGGAACAATGAGAAGAAATAAGGATACAAGGGTACCTGATGTTAGTACTAAGGGAATCAATATCATAGAGGATATGTAATGACATAATGTTAGTGGCTGATGAGATAATTTGATAATTAGACCTACCTTCATGCAGACATTTTAGAACTACAGTTTCTATCAAGATTCCGACAGTAAACTGTCATCAGAAGTTAAAATTAATAAGATAATTTTTACTGGGAAATCTTAGATATCCTTGTACTCAGATTTGTAATAGAGAAGATCATCTCATGAACACTTCTAGTATTTCAAGGTCAAAGCCGTTTTGTGGTGACCATCAACATGAGGCTGATATGACTCCTGTCATGTGTAAACTCCAATGACATACGAAAAAAAATAAAAACTTTAAGACCAGAGTATATATAAATTGGTAAATAATGATAAATGTCGAAAATGATGACTGTTGCTATTGACTGTGAAATTTACTTCTTATGCAGGTTCCTTTCGACAATACACTTGAGATAACATAGGAATAACAAATTATTTGACTATCGTCGCTGTTATCAGCAATATACCAGTTAAATGTGTTTTCTTGTGTCATCAGCATGCACAAAAACGCACAAAACACACATACACGCATCGGCACATAAACACACAGGCAAATAACACATACGGATTTATAACGCGGACTTGCATAAGAACACCCAATTATCTAACTGAGTCATATCACTTAGAAAAACTCGGTGCAGGATTTTCATAGTATGCTGCAGAGATGAATTAATGGTTCCTTAGCTCTGTATTTCTTGTTGGCAAGAAGAGAGAGCGTTTGCTTTCTGACTAAACTGGGTGTAGAATGTAGATCCACCAAATTGCTGTTGGATACCAGTAACAAATAACTACTCCAAGTTTGTGACATGGTTCACTTTTATTATACTACTGTTATTATATAAGCAGATGGTTGCTTTTTCCCCAATACTTTGGTGTGCTCACTTAGATAGGGACATATATTGGGAATTAATTAGTGTTAAAATCTTTCTTGAAATGGAAGTTACACAAAACATAGATGGAACAAGCACAATTGACCCGCACGATCCGCGACATTACTGTGAGCAAACCAAAGATAATTAATGGTTTAAGCGTTTGGTTTAGATTTTTTTTAATTTATGGATAAAAATGCTCTTTGGAATTGCAGTATGGATACATTAATTGAAAGAAGACAAAACAAATAACGATTTAAGAATTTTGTTTAGAATGTTTTTTAATATTTGGTTTAGGCATCTGGATAATGATAATATTTTTCTGGACTTATAGCATGGATACATCAATGCGGAAAAGGCTAAAATAGTAACGGTTTAAAGCATTTGTTTTAGAATTCTTTTTAATTTGTGGATAACAATGTTTTGGGAGTTGTATTGTAAATAAATTAGTGTGGAAAAAGGAAATATAAAATAATGGTTTAAATATTTCATTTAGAAGTTTTTTTGGATAAAAATATTTTTGAGAGTTATACCATAGATAAATTAGTGCTAATTAAAGAAGCCAAAAATTGTTTAAACATTTGGTTTAGAAACGTCTTTTAAGCTTGTGTATAAATTTATATTTATATTCATTTTTATATTCATATTTTTTTCATCAAGCTTAGATCGGTCACGAGTCACGACAAATAATTTGTCCACGGCAAAACATATAAAATTTCACGTGCGATGGCTTCTTCTGTTTTCACAATTTTTTATTTAGCACGCGCATGTCACGCGGCAGGTGTTAACGATTTAAAAAGGGGTTTCACAATTTTTTTTATTTCACGTGCTCCTGCACCCATTGCACTTCGTTCTCAATATTTAGGACAGCCCAATGTTTTTCACAAACCCCTCGTTAACTTTCAGATTTTGTCAGAAATTCCCTTTAACTTTAAGATTCTATTAGAATATCCTCCTAAATTAGAAAGATTTTCTGTTAAGCGTCCAAAGTTAATGTAGCTTTTATGATATTTAGACTATATTATATGTAAGACCTCATTTAGCACTCTACGAAATTCTCGTGAATTTGGGAACATTATTAAGTTAAAAGGGAGGACTTAAACAACCACATATCTCATTATTAACTAACAAAAGCGTGCAAACTTTTCCCATAGATTAATAGCAATAAAATATTTAGCCTTATCGTTTTAACTCGGTTAATGATGTGTGCAGATGAAATTTGTTAAACTCCTGTGGTTTAATTAAGTTGAGGATGTTTTTATGCAAAATCCATCAAAGCTCAGAGGTTTTTGGAAATTTACTTTAAATAATTGCCAATAGTCCCCCTGTAATATCACCAAATTGTGAAATGACCTCCTATGGTTCTTTTCGTTGCAACTAGACCCTAGCAGTATTGGTCCAAAGTGCAAATATAACCCCTTTCGACTCTTTTAAAAGAAAAAAAAAAAAAGAGCTAAGGTCTATCCTCACCAATAGAAACTACAGGTGGTCTATTCCGCCTCCTCAGACATATTTAATAATTTTAAGAGTAAAAATAATAATTATAAATTTCACTCTGGGGTGTATTTGCAACAATAGAACTACATGAGGTCTATTCGTAATTGGGTGATACTGCAGAGTAGAGGGTCTATTCGCAATTAACCCTTCTAACAATAATCACGTTCTCTTGCCTGTCAGCATCTCGAGCGTGCCTACGGATTCTGAACAAAGTTTGCGGTACTTTCATCAATCGCCCGCTTTGATTTCGTCGAGGCATCTTCTTCGGGTCGGGTACAGCTGAGGAGGCCTCTAACGAACTCCAGGTTTTTCTTATTTTACAGCAAAAAAGCACCCGATATGGAGCGGGTAAAACACAAACTGAATCCTAGAGTTAACAGCCCGATACCCATATTAGTTATATGAAAATTTCGGTTTGATGTAATTACATGGATTGGAACTGCAATTACATACAACTGAAATAACTGTTATAGAGATGTCTCAAGTCGTCGTCGACAACTTGTGCAGGTTTAGACGTACGTCATAGTTACAATTTTCGAGCTCCAAATGAGATTATGCTGCAACCATATAAAGAGGGGACAAGCACATCGCTGGTGAAAAAAAATCCTAGCCTCCAAATACTTTTACATTTCGGGTTGGATATATAATTGTCGCAACCGACCCGCTATGACCCGAACCATTTGGGCTCATAATTTTCGGGTCTGCCACGTGGCCAACTACTTCCCCCGCACCCAATAACCAGAACCAGAAAATTTGGTCCCCTCGGGCTCGGGACACCGGGAGGTAAGATAACCGCCCATTTCCCATTGGTCGATCTTGACCAAATAAAGAACGTGATGAGCTAACTAATCCCCCCATGCGCACGGGCTTCGCTCGTGCCTCCCTCCCTCCCTCCCTCCCTCTCAAAAAGGTCTATAGAGAGTAGTTCATCCGCTTCCTCCTCTTTCTCTATAAATAGCTCCTCGTTCAAGCAGGATTCTTTGAATCTCGATCTTGCCATTGTAGAGATCTGAGCTCTTCGATCGCTTGAGGTAAGATCCTTCATTCTCTCTCTCACTCTCTCTTGATGCGTTTGCTTTTGAATTGTTTGTGAATTTGTCTCTGTGATGCGATTGAGCTGCTGATTTGGATCTAGAACCGAGATTCGTGTGATCTTGAGGATTTTGAGTCGGATCAGGCCCTTGATCTGTTGGTTTTTGTGAATCTCGAGATGTTTTTGATCTGATTCGCGCTTGCATTCACTTGATTTCATTCGATCTGTGGTTTAATTGGTTGTATAGTTGTTGTTTATGGCGATTCAGCGTCAGATCTGGTCTCTGTTCATTTGATTTGTGGTTATTTTGTAGATTTTTATGACTCAAATCCAATGCACTGATTGTAAGTCTAGTTTCCGGTAATTGCAGTTATAAATCATGGCTACGGGAAATCTTTTCTCGAAAACTACGCAAGCATTGTTCTATAATTACAAGCAACTCCCTATACAGCGGATGCTTGATTTTGATTTCCTTTGTGGTGAGCGTTGGCTAATTCTTTGATTATTGCAAATTTAATCACTGTTAAAGTTTGATAAATGATAAAGGAGGTGTTGAATATCATTTGCAGGAAGGGAAACGCCTTCTGTAGCTGGAATCATTAATCCTGGCTCTGAAGGGTTTCAAAAACTGTTCTTTGGTCAGCAGGAAATTGCCATCCCAGTTCATCCAAGGTGAATTTACTGTTTCTTAATGAGTTAGAAATTGAAAGAAAATGAGATTTTGTAGGGGTAATGCCATTAGCAAGGTGCATTTCAAAAAGCAATGATGAAAAGATCATATTTTTATTGACGAAAAAGCTCCTTTATTATATTTGCGTGGAATTATCGCTTCATTATTTACGGTAGACTGTTTTACGGAAGTCTGTTTGTTCACAATTTATCATTTCACTAGATGTGCATGATCTTGCACGATTTAATGATACTGAAAGGATTGTGGGAATGAGATAAATCTTTTCGAAATAGAATCTCGTCGAATGCTTTCTTGCTACTGTCAGCTGTTGGTGATTTCATCGTGGAACATTAATATTTGATTCTAAGAAAAATGAGGTCAATTCTTTCATAGTTGCAGAAATAGTACAAATTTAAAGCGCTCAATATTTTTGCTATGGTTTATAACTATCATGTCTATTCATGCACTCACACGATTGCTAACTTATCTCTTCTGGTCTTCCATTTTAGCATTGAAGCAGCTTGTACTGCACATCCAACTGCTGATGTTTTTATCAACTTTGCATCATTTCGAAGGTTGGTGTTGTACTTATATGATTTAAATAAACACGACTAATATTCATTTTCGTTTGATTTATATGCTTTGTTGAATTTGTTTAATTTGCAGTGCAGCTGCCTCCTCCTTGTCTGCTCTGAAGCAACCCACAATTCGGGTTGTAGCTATTATAGCTGAAGGTGTGCCAGAAACCGACACAAAGCAGCTCATTTCCTATGCACGAGCTAACAACAAGGTTAGAAATTGTCAATGAACTTGATGGTTTCCTATTATGTCTACTGGGAGCGTGCCACGTGGATCATATTATTGTCGTAAAGTCTAACCCCAGTGAACTTAGAAGGCAACTCGATATGAATCGAGACCTGTCATCTTGAATTCATGATATTCCTTAGTAATTTGCCTTAAAATAGGAAAGATTCTGGAGAGACAACATAATAGGTGTTTTTCTTTTATATTAAATTATCATGAAAAGTCAGTGTGTTTAGAAGATGACTACCAAGTCATCTTTCACACACCAAGGGTTTCTGTTGCAGAATACTCATTTAGCACCCATGCTTTTTGGGGCTGGTACAAGTCCTTTCAGAACAATACATTCATGCTTTGTTTGATAGTCAATCTTTTGATGGATGTTAATTGCAGGTTGTTATAGGTCCTGCAACTGTTGGAGGCATTCAGGCAGGAGCTTTTAAGATTGGAGACACTGCAGGAACTATTGACAATATAGTTCAATGCAAGCTATACAGGCCTGGCTCTGTTGGATTTGTTTCCAAATCAGTACGTTCTCAGCTTCTTACTTGATGCAATAATTACATGAGACTTACTATTCTATTAGGATCAATATATGTCAATAATTTTAAATCCATCCCCCTTTGATAAGGACTACACGCTCTTGGTATCTAAAAGGTCCTTATATTCCTTGATATAATTGCTAAGACGCTGCTATTGTCATTTCTTGTTAATTTAATTACAATCTTTCAAAATCTCTTGCTTCTTCTTAACATAGAAAATTACCGAAATTACACTTTGGAGTAAGGCATGCTTGAATATTACGCTACGCTGCTCCTCATTATTCCTTCGTGAGCTACAACTTAGAGGATTTAAGGCTAGAAAATTATGTAGCTGTAATCTTGGATGGTCTTTTTTTCAAAGAGCGAAACCTTATTCTCTTATTGACTCACTTAAAAACTTTTTAATCTTTTGTATTAACTCTCTCTGAGCAGTTATGTTTCATCTGTGTATTTATTCAAATTAGAAAAGAAATCTCATCTTTCCTGTTTCAAATTTGAACTTCATCTATATTATCATTCCTTTCTTTAATAAATGCTACTCACATACTATATCCTTGACATGTAAAATTTTCGTAAGTGATGCAACCTATTGTTGCAATTTGGCGTTGCTGGATCCACGTTGACCTTCTGCATGATCTGCCTGACAAACAGTGCGATGCCATAAACACATGCCCTCTTACAAAGAGACTGCCCTAGAACTTGATGTGTGCGTGCATGTGCATGTGCGCGCGCGCGCATGCGTATAGATGATGTGCGCGCGCTAGGGGTTGTCGATAAATCTAGTCTAAAATTCTTTGTAAGAGCCAAATTGTCATATTCGTTAAACTAGTGAGCAGTATGATTATGTAGTAGATTACCCTCAATAGTAGACTTACTTAGTGAAATCCAAATTTTAGTTCATTTCCCAGCTAAAAGATTTTCATAAAGTATGATTTTCAATCATATGCTGCCTGCATTTACTACAAGAAGAAAATTGATGCTAGTCTTGATGAATATAAACGATCATTATAATTGAAGGATATCCACTACTCTCAGAACTGTACTGGGAGTTATCTATGCACATCTTAGTTTGGCTGTTGGTTTCTGTCTTCATAGTTCAAAGTTAATAACACATTTTTGAAGACCAATAATAGAAAAAAAATGTATTCTTCTATGTTTATGTTAGTGCAATATTGTATGATTTTGAAGTTTGACTTCTCAATCCCAGGGAGGCATGTCAAATGAGATGTACAACACAATTGCACGTGTGACAGATGGCATTTATGAAGGTATTCTATCTTTATTGCGAAGTCACTCAACCATTATTGTATGGGTATAAACTTTATGTAATTTATTGGTATAAACTATGTATGAAGTTAGTTTATACTAACTCTTTGAGTATTGCAGGAATTGCAATTGGAGGAGATGTTTTTCCTGGCTCAACCCTTTCTGATCATATTTTGCGGTTCAACAATATACCGCAGGTAATTTCCTTTTCATGTGAATTTAGTGTTTTGAAGATCTCTTTTTTTTATTTTTACATATTTATATTATCCCTTTACCATTTTGTTCTTGTTACAAAAGTTTGAGTGTACATTTTGTGAATTGATTAAGAGAGTATTTTACTAAGTTATAATAACAAAAGTTTGGTAAAAGTAATTGCTCCTCATAGAATATTCAATTTTCAATGCCTCAGTTTCCTGAACATTTGTATGCTTCAATCCAAGCCCATCCCTCTCTTTTTTTTTCTTCCTTGAAAAGCAAATAAATGAATCACAACAAAAAAAATAAAAATAAATAAATAAATAAATAAATAATAAAAAAGGAAACTAGAGTGCCATGTTACGTCTTATACTTCAAACATGTAGCTTCTGTCAGGAAAAATAGTCAGAGAAGGCAGGAAACAATAAAGAGAAAATCTGAGCGCAAAATGGAGATAGGGAAGGCAGATTAGGATTAGGATCTCAGGTCCTGTTCTTGAATTACTCCTTTGGCATCACCTTGTGATTCGGTCTCACACCTAGATTGATGGATTCTCCCCAGGTCTCACACCGTCAAACTGATTAGTAGCCATATGGTCTCTGTTAACGTTGGCTCGTATCACACCTTTGGCTTTTCACGTGTGAGTAAGATCAGGTCACTAAGTCACTAAAAACTGCTTGCAACCAGACATGTATATCCCTAAATATCAAGATGCCCTTAATGTTACAGAGTTTGGTTACCAATTTCTTTAGAAATATTGCATTTTGAAAGTCTGTGGTCTCTAAGTTTGTTTGGTTTTTATTGTCTGAAAAATATACCCCCATATTTATCCTTTATGTTTTGCTAGTTTTATGTCTGACAAGTTCTCTTCTATCCGGGTCTTAGATTAAAATGGTGGTTGTTCTGGGGGAACTTGGTGGACGTGATGAGTACTCTCTTGTGGAGGCACTAAAAGAAGGAAAGGTTCATAAACCAGTTGTTGCCTGGGTTAGTGGAACCTGTGCACGGCTCTTCAAGTCAGAAGTTCAGTTTGGTCATGCTGTAAGTTCTTAATTATCTTTGCTGTTACCTTCTTTGACTCCTAAGAATCTCAATGACCATCATGACTAGCTCGAGATTTTCATGTTGTGTTTTACTTAAACCAGGGCGCTAAAAGTGGTGGTGAGTTGGAATCTGCACAAGCAAAAAATCAGGCTCTAAAGGAAGCAGGAGCAGTTGTTCCAACTTCTTATGAAGCTCTGGAAAGTGCAATAAAAGAGACATTCGAGACACTTGTACGTTTGTATTCGACCAATGTGTTTAATATGTTAATAAGTGGAGAAATCATGCAGAAAATTTTAATTATTAACCTCCCTGCAAATGATATTCTGTATTTTGTTTAGGTCGATGAAGGGAAGATTACCCCTGTACCTGAAGTTACACCTCCTCCAATTCCTGAGGACCTTAGCACAGCAATCAAAAGTGGAAAAGTCCGTGCCCCAACACACATCATCTCCACAATCTCTGATGACAGAGGTTTGATAATGGCTCTCTCTCTACCTTCTCTAGGTTTCAAGTTACATCCCCGCAGAAATTTTTTCTAGGTTTACCCAATTACTGTTGGTTTCATTTACAGGTGAAGAACCATGTTATGCTGGTTTACCAATGTCGACCATTATTGAACGGGGTTATGGTGTTGGTGATGTTATATCTCTTTTATGGTTCAAGCGCAGCCTTCCCCGTTATTGTACACAATTTATTGAGGTGGGTAAACACAGTTCTTGGTGAATATGTTAATTTATTTTTTAACCCAGTTGAGAATACACATTTTTGTGTTCCATTTTAGTTTCGTAAGGGTTTCCTCCTCATAGGTGATAGCTGTCAATTGACTGGCTTGATCTTGACATCTTGAACATAATATTGCTAATCATTAGTAACCATCACTTGCCTGTAGCTTACTATCAGTTCTTTGTGGTCAGATCTGCATCATGTTGTGTGCTGATCACGGGCCCTGTGTGTCTGGTGCTCATAATGCTATCGTGACCGCAAGGGCTGGGAAGGATCTAGTTTCCAGCCTTGTTTCAGGTATATTTACACCCGTAAATGGTATAAATAATCTGGCATTACTTTTTATATGTAGAAACACCTATGAAGTAAGCAAACATTTAAATTAATGCTAATGATTTTTTATATTTATTATTATTTTTTTACAGGACTGCTTACAATTGGTCCTCGATTTGGTGGTGCAATTGACGATGCTGCTCGATACTTCAAGGATGCATCTGACAGGGTGAGTTGCCTTGGTATCAAATAATCTATAAATTTAGATTTTCACTTGCTAATGCTTCAAAGTCTTGCTGCTGTTAATTACTGGGGAGTGGGGACATTTCACATATGCATGCATTTCTTTGTAGGGTCTCACTCCTTATGAGTTTGTTGAGAGTATGAAAAAGAAAGGTATTCGAGTACCAGGGATTGGTCACAGGTATATATTTTCTGCTGTTTAATTTTTAATCACATTGTTCGAAATAAATAAATAAATGACATGTTATCTTTATATTATTTGCACATGTATATCCCCACATGTTAGTAGCTGCAGATCTATTCTGGTTTCCTATAATTCACATGCTTCAAATGTTTGAATCAGAATCATGGCATCTTTGTACATATGTATGTCCCCCATATTAATAGCTGCAGATGCATTCATGTTTCATGTTTCCATTTATAGACAAGGTGGGATTTATTAGCTAGTGCAACTGAGGATTTTTCCCTATAATTCACATGCCGCCAATGCTTGCTTCAGGATTCTGCTATGTCATTACTTTCATAGGCTCTATTCTCTTTGGAGAATCAATTTAAAGTTGGGTATTTTAAAATTTGTATAGCTGAATGATCACCTTATGCAAGTTTTCATGTCAAAACCTATTGAACATAAAATCAACAATGAGTATCCATGGAACAGAAGTCTGTAGCCCACCTCTAAACTTAACATATATGGCATCTTTATAGCTTCATAGAGCAGCATGATCAAAGGTATGTCAATACCGAACATATATTCTGTGTTTAATCATGAGTGACAGTGAACCATTCTGAGAAGCTGAAGCTATTTTCTAATAAAACTTTTCATTAGGGTAGATTGAGTTCAAAATCAACTGTGTATTGAGTTCAAAGTGCAAGTTCATACCTTCAAATATTATTGTAACATGCATCTGTCTAATGTACTAGTGTCTGCTAAGTTTACTGTAGTATTGTTATTAACTCCAATGAACCTGAACTCAATATGAAAGCTACAGAACCACTGTGGGATAATTTCTTCATACCGGTGGATTTCGGAGAAAGTCATGTTTCAGTAGAAATATTTTTTAAACTTAAAGTTGCTTAAGTTGCAATCCTTCCACTTTCACATAATTTTTAGTTTTTTTTACCTATATACCCTTCAATATATCTTATTTGCAGATTTACCCCCCAATTCTGACCATATACTAATTTACGCCTAATTCTTTGACACTGAGTTAAAATAACCCTCTCATTTAATAATGTTAAATTTCAAACCAAGAAAGGGTAAAATGGCAAAACTAACCCCCCTACTATCCCTTAAAAAAGATTCTTTGACTATATGTCCCTAATTTAACCTATTTGCATATTTACACCCCAAATCTGCATGTCTGCTAATTTACACCTATGAATTTAACATTGTTAAATGAGAGAATTATAAAAATCCATGTGGGAGAATGTAGGAATAAATCAGCAAATATGTGAATTTGGGTGGTATAGCTGCCAATCGGATAGATTTGGGGGGTTGTACAAAAAATCCTATTTGTGATATTTTGTCCCAATTCATGTATATTTACATAGAGATTTCGATAGTGCATTCAATGAAAGGTGGCAGTTTTCACTGGCACCATCGTGTCAATTTAGATATTTTCCTTCAAAATTGGCAACACCAAATATTTTGATATGCTTTCAGGATCAAGAGCAGAGACAACAGAGACAAGAGAGTGCAGCTGCTCCAAAAATATGCTCACACACATTTCCCCTCTGTTAAGTACATGGAATATGCTGTTCAGGTTGAGACCTACACATTATCGAAAGCAAATAACTTGGTGCTAAATGTTGATGGAGCAATTGGATCTCTCTTCCTCGATCTTCTCTCTGGCAGTGGAATGTTCACCAAGCAAGAGATTGATGAGATAGTTGAGATTGGATATTTGAATGGTCTCTTTGTCCTAGCACGATCAATTGGTCTTATCGGGTGAGTTTACATTCATAAGCACCATTACTTATCTATTTTATTGATTATTTGCAGATCCACCCCAAAGTATCTTATTCTATTTAATTAGCATATTCAACTCCTGGCTCCAGAGACAAGGTGTTTTTCTGTTAGTTTTCAAAGTCCAATCATAATATTACGGGGATGTTTTTGCAATTATATAAAACTATCGGAAAACACTTCAGATGGGGATTAGGGGTGATAGACTAATAAAATAGAACATGAGTGATAATTAGCTATAACCTCATAGTACAATGGTGTATCTGCAAATAACCCTTATTTCATTCATCTTCATGAGATTAGCTGCTTAACCATTATGCTGCTGGAAGAGGAGCTAATATTCTCATGAACCTATCCAAACTCTATGATATTTTCTTTTCTTCCACGCCTTCATGCATTATCTAAACGAATACGAAACTAAAATTCTAAAAGAATGATACAATTGCCTTGCTTAAGATATTCTATTCTAACATTATCCATACTTTCATAGTGAAGAGGCTTACCTCCTTATTTGGTTTTGGTTTCGATTTTGAAATTTCAGGCACACTTTTGATCAGAAGAGGTTGAAACAGCCTCTCTACCGCCACCCTTGGGAGGATGTTCTATATACTAAGTGATCATTCTTTCGATTCCAGAGTGTAACAGTAGCCATCATGTTCCCATTTTTCCCCGCATATTTTCATTGTTATTGCTGTAGGGATTCAGAAACTTCAATTGTCAATTGTGGTACTGCAGATCAACACATTAGTCTATTTTTTTTGTAAGCTTATTTGATCCATTTGGTTATTATATGTGCGCTAGATTCTTCTCTCATTCTTCATAGCATGCATTGTTCAGTATTGAAATCCATTTGTAAGCTTGCTTGATACTTTCCCAGGTTTGATTAGTTTTGCTCTGATGAAAGGATAATAGGCCATTTATTATCCAATTATTTTTCTAGAGAAGGGTGAAAGGAGAACTGTCATGGTTTCATGCCTGATGAGTCCATGACATTAAATGTGTACCAAATAAATGTCATCTCTCGGATCATAGAATTTCAGAATTCGTGCAAGGATCCAAAGATTGACATCCTTTGGATGTACATTTATTGCTATGAACCGTTACTACTAGATACTTTCTCAATTATCAGATAGACTATTTTATGACCACCTGATAGCTCAAAGAAGAAAGAGAATATGTTAATATATCTTAGAAGGTAAAAGAAATATGAGCCGCCACCTCATTTAGTAAAATGAGCTACTCACTAATGTGTATAGTGTTTATGCCCACTTAGTGGTCACATCAATTGAGTGTGGAGTATGATGTTTGTGAATGGGAGCTCATTTTACTAAATGAGCCGCCACCTCATATTCCTTACTCCATCTTAGAAAGCATTCAATGGTCTCGGTTCATAGCATTAATAATGCACTGAGGAGACGCTCATCTCTGAATTAGTGTACAAATTACTTAAAGTCAATTGATCCAAGAGTGGAGTATATCATTAATGTTATGGACAGAAATCATCGGCTACTTTATCCCGAACAGACCCCCAACTTAAGTGTTCTTTCAACATTTGTACTGTCAGGTCCCTAGATCAAGAAAATATCATGCCAATGAACTTGAACCCTGTATTAAATCCAGTCAGAAGTACTCTGGACAAAACTACAAAACAAAAGAGAGAGTTCCCTCCTGATCATAGAACACCAACCCCCGACATATTGTATTTTTTTTCTACTTAAGGAGATTCTCTCTAGTATTAAGCCTGTCATTAATGGCTAACAAACCAACGATCTGGACTTAAAGAGGTTGAAGACTTCTATACGATTTACAATATGCACCCATCCTCTTCATATTCCTTGAGTACTTCCAATATCCTTGAAAGTTGTAAGGGTAACTGCAAGACTAATTAGATACAAGCTTGCCATGAGATCAAATTAACTAAAAATACCGGACGAAAACTTAGTTCATTCAAAACTACAATGCAAGAGTTAATACAAGGGTGAAACATCTCATCCTGCATCTTTCCGTTGTATCTTGAGTTGTGATAATTGTTCCAGAATCATTCATTAAGGATAAAAACAGATTGACAAAAAACTACAAGGCCCTTCAGCGAAGCAAGTGGCGAATGGCAGCGACGGTATCGCCTTTATGCTCACGGAGTGTTCTCTCAGCTACCTTCTTGTCCAGCTGCATACAAAAATAATAAATAAATAAATAAATAAGGAATACAGATTAATATAAAGGCGATAGATCTAGCTTGCACATAAAAGGAATAGATCTAGTTTGTGACCTCAAGCTCATTTGCGATTATATCGACATCAGCAGGATTGATCTTAACAGCAGCTAATTCTTTCTCCCTGGGAACAAAGCCAAAAATGAAAAATTCTAGAGGGAACTTAAATATACATAGTACATATCAGCAATATAGGAAGGGGGAAAAAAACCAGAAATCGTTGTATGAAGATTGCCTAACCTTGACAAACAATGTAAACTTAAATATAGTAGTTTGCTATCTATAATCAAAGCCCTTTTATATAAAGGCAAAATTGTGAGAAACTAATAGCCCTTCAGGGAAATACAGCCAAATGGTAGACTTCCAAAAGTGAAACGAACTTTGCACAGGTTGATCTACTCTTTACCATTTTACTTGAACACAATGTTGCCATTTGGTATTTTTAATATAAAGCCCGCGTTGATAATAATTGAACCAGGAGTTAGCAATAGTGTCAGACTTAACAGTTATGCAGCCACTTGTCCTGTGAAGCTCAGGGTTCATAAATAATAAGATCCTCTAGGTACTAATTACAATATCCCACAATGGTACTAATTACGACAGCCCTTCCAGCTGTATTATCTAAAGTTGCAAATGTATTTCTATTTTGTTACATTTTGTTAGTTTCTCAATTCTTCTCTTCTCTAATATTTTAAGGAAAAACTTAGATCCTTAGATGGTTGAATTGATGAGATCTAAGCTAAAGTTATGGCATATGCTACTCATGCAAATCAATAGATAAAAACCGCCCGAGATAAAACTGTTAAACAATATGATTGTAAGTTCTCTTTTAGCTTGCAAATGTAACACTTAAAGTAGTGGATATTGCCAAATTAATTAACTTCCCTTAACAAACCACCACCAGAGTTTCCTGTTGTAGTTTGCAAATATAACTCTCAAACTAGTGAGTATCATTGAATTAATAAAATTTCTTCTTCAACATGTTGAAGGTTTTTAGTTTATTTTTAACAATTCAAATCCTGACGATGGATGACAAAGTCCATAGAGTTTATGGATAATGCTCTAATTGAAAAGTGGTCATACTCATAAGGGATAGAAAGTCAAGCACCAGTATGGAACCAAAAAGGTCTACCAAGTTTCAAAAATCATTCATTGGAAGCACCAAATTATTTGACATGCTAGCAATTCTGAATTTTCAATGACAATGCTATGAACTTGGTACATATTAGCATATAGAGTTGAATGTTGACACTAACATTGCAATCTAGAGCCCTAGGGACACATGGTTTCATGTGTATCTTTGACATAGTAATGATTATATTGATGAAGGAGCATCTCAGAGAACAAACAAGAAAACACTACAAGCATATTGTGCAAGAGCTACTGAGATTGCTTTCAAACTGTTGCTCTTCAGCTTCTTCAATATATATAACTAATTTTAATCAAGTTGGTATATAGAACAGCTCTCCCAACGAAATATTTGGTGGCCAACACACCCAGAAACAACACAAATGACCAACTGCACCTTGTACTTACAAATGTGTAAAACCATTATTTACCTAAAAAGTATGCAGAAGTAAAGGGTATGCCTCCTTTTGACCCAAAAAAAAAATTTGTTTAATAAATCATGATACGAAGTTTGTTTACATATGAATAACAACCAATACATATTTAAACATACATATGTTCAGAAGAAATATGCATATACAGTTGTGTCCTTGTGTCGCTTGTGGATGATGGTTATGTCCAAAGTCTTTGTACACTTTCTGTTGTGTATCCGTGTCCACTAACCATAGAACATACCATTTAACTAATTAAAAACACTCCATTAAAAATCAATCTGCTATTCTCTATTGTCATCTAGAAGCGTAGGTGTTGATTCTGCTAAAAAATGTAACTCCAAACTATGATTGGACGCAGAATATCATGTACTGGACGACGGTATTTACCTTGCCCAAGTATATATATATTTCAACCACCTTGGCTACAAGTTAACCATCCACCTTCATATGTTTTTTCTAACCTTGTCCATAACTATCTACCCTCCTTAAACCATCTTAATTTCATCTAGATCTAGGACCACAAAATACATATTTTACATGATTCTGTCGGGGAAACAAGATTATACAAAATATTGACTTCATTAATCCATACACAATATACTAACAACAAAAGTAACAATATTTGAAGAAAGACCAAAAATATATCAAATCACCTCATCCTCATTGCATTTAAATCAGCTTCTTTAGACGAACTGAGAGCCGCCATAGCCTGCCAACAAAACAATAAACCTCTACAGTCATTAAATTCACATTGCCGAAATACATAGCACAATCTCATATGGGTTCTGTACTCTTTTCATTAATTTTAATGAATTACAGGAAAAAATTGAAAAAAAAAACTTGGACTAAAGCATTTCATCAAGCACTTCATAGACATGAATAAAATTGCCCACATACATGGAATAATCCCAGATGGGTTTTTTGCTCTAACCATTATTTTTCAACGAATTACAAAAAAAATAAAATAAATAAAAAAATAGGGTGAATCAGAGCAAAACCTCTTGAACTCGAGTGGAATCGAGCTGGCGATCTTCGACGCGATCGGTGAGCTTATCGAGGGCTTTGCTCTGCTGCTGTAAATCCTTGGAGTCGACCACAGCTTCATCTCCTGCCTCCATTTTTTTTCCCCTTTCTTTTCTCCTCTCCAACTCTTTCTCTTGCTCTCTCTCTCTCTCGCAAAAATCTCAGCTGCAGCTTTTCGTCTCTTGAAGGAAAGGGTTTTAATATGGGCCTAGCAATGGGCCGGGCTTAGTGAACAGTGGGATTTGGTTTGGATCTAGTTATCGGACACATAGTTGTCCCAAAAGTAAATTGGGTAGAGAACTTTTACTTGGCTAAGTACAATATTTGTAACTGGAGTTGCATGCAACCGAAACATTTTGCGATAGTTAAAAATCTATTTATTTAACTGTAATTAATAAATGTACTTGCAATAGAAGCTTGACAAAAAGTCTAATTGCAGTTAATGATTTATACATATTAGGGTGTAATTCACAGTCTGTAAGTTTTTCGGATATAAACAGGGTTTAAATTGCAATCCACTTATAACCATCTCAACATAAGTTTAAAAAACAAAATCTTAAAGAAATACATGCAACTACAACTGCAATTGCAAATTGTATAAATTTCTCAACGTAAATGAAAATATCTAAAAGAAGTATGTGCAACTGCAACTGCAACTGCAACTGCAAATTGTATGAATTTCAATTGAACTAAATAACTATACCTACAACTACATGTAACAATGATTATGATAATTGCAATTGCATCTAACTGACACTTGCATCGCAGTTACAGATGAAGCAAACCAAACAGCCACAGTGTGTATTAGCATCTTCACTAGTGACATGTACTCAATGAGAAAATAGAAACACAAGTATATAACCAAACCTTGAATATGTAAAAAGATGCACAGAAAATGAACGCTATAGAACAAATGTCATTTTACATAGATATATAAATCAAACTTTATACATGTGAAATACATATGGACATAATAGTTTAATTACAATGAATTTTTAATGAGAATAAGCTGGTAGCCATTCTTTTCCATTGATGAAATCTACAGTCATGAAAGGAGCAGCTTCTTCTTCTCCGAGTTGGTTTGACCATGAAACTCTGCCTGCTGGGTCGGCGCCAGGACCTTTGGTTTGATACTCTCCTTGGAGTAATTGTCTGTTCAATATCAGATTAAGGAAATATTGTGTTGAGAGAATTTCAGAAAATTTAAATAGTGATCCAAACTAGCTATCTGAAGAAAAGCAAGCATAGTTGGTTGTAATTGTGTGACATGAGGTTAGATTAGCAATAACAGGACAAAGTTTTTGGGTTTTCTGATATTTTGAAAGTTATGGGGGCTTACCTGAAAATTGTCCAAAGCTAACGGGGTTTTCTGATATTTAGCCTTATTATTATGAAGGGTTAATTACGGGTATATCCCCCTTAGTCTTGTTGTTTTGAACTTAGTACCCTCTAGTTTATTGTTGCGAGCCCCCTGAGTGAAAATTTGTTGACGGGTGTCTATTGTTCATAAAACAATGTCACTCAGGGGTCTATCTACATCAATAAAACTAGAGAAATAGTAAGTCCAAAGAGCGAGGGGTCTGTACGGAATAAACCCCATTATGAATTATGCACTGAGCTTTGAGAAGTAACTTACTCAGTATGTCCATCATAACTCCAATCAGTCCATCCATGAGGATCAATACACCTTGAGAGATAAGTTTTTGCCCAAATTACGCGCGAATGAGCTCCTCGTGGACGTCCTAAATATACACTGCCAGTTCCGTACACTTTTCCTTCAAGAAACACAAAGCCGCTTTTTTCTTTGGCTGATTGCCTGTTATGTGATGTAATTGAGCCAAGGATCTTCGTTCTTTGGTCGGCAAGCACAAATATCTCGCAGCTCTGAAGGTTCGATATACAGAGGAAAAGAGAGAAAATATTGTAGTCACAGTACCAAATGTATGCTAGATATCAGATATGTATCACTGAAGTTATTCTGAGGACACAGGTTTATAATTCTGATACCATCTTTAAAATTTTTTACTTTTGTATCAAAACTTCAAAGTTGTAATGAGATTTGAATGCCATAAGTTTATAGACTAATACAAACAACTTTACCTGAAAAATAGACTGGCCACGGCCGAAGATGAAGTCAATATTTCCTTGAATATAGCAGCTTTCATAATAATGCCTCCCTTTGTTATCAAACAAAGTATTGTGAGGACTATAAAATGCACAGTGATAAAATGCCACCTTGTCTCCAGCAACCATCACCGCAACAGACTGATTGAAGGGTGTGTCCTTAACCGAAAGAGGAGCATCATTCTGATAATAATACAACATTATGGTAGATTTTCATTGGAATTGTTCTATGAGAATATTTCATGAGATTGAGTAAAGTAATTAACCTTGATGCTGATTCCAAATGCGGCAAAATTATTCGCGCGAACGGTGAATGTAGCAGATTCAGAGTTATCAGAGGAGCCATCACTCCATACGATTGCTGTTCTTCCCTTTCCATTTCCTCTGAGAAATACTTTTTCTTTGTTTTTGGGTATCACAACCTTTTCTCTGACACAAAGGAGAAAATTACAAATGAGAATTGCGTTGAAATACTGGTATAAGCATGAAGCATATTTATTGTGGGGATTTTTTCTGAGATATATAGACATTATACATATCTCAACTCATTAATCATATCTTTTGTAGGATATGGGATTTTATGTGTAATATGCAAATAACCTTATTATAGTTGCATTTGCATGTTTTAAACATAAAGGTTGTTTATATTTGTGATAACATTATGCAGTCCAAAAGATGAATTGGAGATAACATAAGTAAGAAAACTTTATGCAGAACTTACCCTCTTAAATATCTGAAACAACTTTGCAATTGAAACTCTCCTAGTCAAATATCTGAAACCATTATGTATCACAACATAACTCTCCTAGTCAAATATCTGAAACCATTATGTATCACAACATTCTCTCTATCATCCAGAAAAATATAGTTGGAATGATGAATAAATCCTTTAAAGAAAGAAGTCACTAATGGCCTAACATTGTTAACGTTTATAATCATGAAGGCATATTTATTGGAAGGAATTTTCTCTAGAGATATACACATTATGTATATCTCACATTATCAATTACATCAAGTTTAATAGGATGGGGTTTTCATGTATAATATGCAGCCAACCCTTTTACACTTGCACATTTCATGTTTGAAATGTAAAACTTTATATTTGCGACTGCCATTAACATAACTAATGATATTTTACCATAAATATTTGTCATATTACGATAAGACATTAATGTTTGTACCTGTAAATTCCAGCTCGAAGGTGAATAATGATCCACTCTGAATTCCCTTTAGGAACTCTATCGATTGCATCTTGAATTGATTTAATCCTCTCTTTTGGGCCAACTAGAATTGTTCGATTCGTCTTAATCTTTGAGTCTAAAAGAGGAGCATCGATTAAATCTTTCTTGATTAAGTCTTTCTTTTTATGAACTCCAGCAGAGACAATTTCGAAAGTGGAGGAAAGAGAGAGAACAAAGAGGAAGAAAAGGATGAGAATATATGAAGGTGATTGCAATTTTGACATTTTTTGACGGGTATTTGGATTGAGATTTCCATCTTCTCAAGAGGAGGCATTAAAAAATGCTTGTCGGTTTTTTTGTTAATGTAGGTATTGTCTTTTTTGGTTGTGTTCAAAGGCAGAGAGAGAAAAGTGGGAATTGGTTCAAACTGTCAAAAAAACTATTTTGCATCTAAATATGGAATTATTTTTGAGAGAACTAAAATGGATTTATAACTATAAGGTTAATAAATGCCAACCACATATAATTTTGTGTCTTCGTCTTTTCTCTATTTTCATGAATAAAAGAGTTTTCAATTGTTGAAGATTCTTCCATTTTAGTAGAAACTCTCTGTCAATTGACATCTTCTTTATTTATCAAATGATATGACCAAACAAACTCGGTGTTTTCTTCCTCACATGTTTTTCTTTAATTTCTCTCTTTATAATCTTTATGAATTTTGATTTACATACAAGAAGAATCAAAACATACTTGCACCATAATATGATCCAAATGTTAAGCAGAAAACAATCTCCTCAATAGTACACTATTGACTACTTGCATATAATGCTATAGGTACCATACAGTGTAGTCTTAATATCTACACACATCATTCTTTTATGAATAGTTCAATCAGAAGTATAGCCATAATCATTTGGTTGTTGGTCAAGCCAATTATCATCATTAATAAAGGTGGATATGCTTGTAAGCTCCTTAACATCATCATCACTGAGTTCCTTTTCCCATTTCACTCTGCCTGAAGTATTTGAACCTGGTCCACTGCAGCCTGATTCTGCAAATGTTGTCAAATTCCTGCAAAACAACTAATTTTTTGTTATAGTGTCCTCTTACCAATCAACTTTCTATAATTTTAATTTCCTCAAAAGCCTTCAGTAATTTCATAATTGTAACTCACAGCTTCATATTTTAGTCTTCTTTCATATATTGTTGTCAATAAGTGAGGCCAAGTTCAAAATTTTAGTATTACGTCCAGTGTAGATAGAAAGCGTGCGTGTTTGCCACCAGATACATACACATCATACCATATCTTTGTTTGTTTACTAATCATGGACGCAAATATGATTTGTTTATCGTTCATAAAAAGTTCATATCCGTATCCGCTAAAATCTGATACATATATGGGTCAGATGAAGGAGAACAGTCGGACATATTGGAATGAATAATGTGGATAAGACTCAAAAACGTAAAGGTAACGCGATAAGCATATAAGTAATGTGACACAAAACTAGAATCATACTATAATTATGTTAGACATGCCAAAGAATATCTAAGATTTAGATTTCTGGATCACCAAAAAACCGGCTTGATATCAACTACTCCATGGCTAAACTAATTTTGGCCATCTGGTCATCGTCTGATCGACACACGTGTCCATTATCTATATCCAATGAAGAAAGAAACAATAGTATCCATATCCGTATTTTCATCTGATTCGATATATGTATTCTAATCGTATGTGTGTACGCAGGAGAGAGTACTTACCCACCATACCCAGCTCTCCAATCTATCCACCCTTGAGGAACAATAATATTTTCCATGTAAGTTTGGTAAAATAAAACCCTTGAATAATTTCCCCACCCTCTCCCTAGATATGCCTCTGCAGAACCCCCTATATGGCAATTTTTGAACACAAATCCATTTGGGTCATTGCTTTTCTGCCTTCCTTGTGCTGTTACATAACCCACAGGCACACCGCTAGTCACTGTACTTAGTGTACAACCCTGAACATAAGAAAAAATAACAAATTTAATTAACAAAAAAAGACTATTTTGTATTTGAGAAACACTGTAATTGTTAGTTTGAGGTATGTCCAAGAAACATTTCATTAAATTTTGGTTTAGTCGCGGATAGAACCCCTTAGTATTGCTGTGCTGAACATACTGCCCCTCAAGTTGTGTTTTTGCAGATAGACCCCTTGAATGAAAATTTTTGATTCTTTTACCCTCATAGGGTCTATTTGTCAGAAAACAAATTTCTCTTTCTTTGAGGGTAAAATAGTCAGAAAAAATTCACACAGGGGTCTATCTGCAACAGTAAAACTAGAGAGGTGGTAGTTTCAAACAATACTAAAGGGGGCCTATCCGCAGTTAACCCTTAAAATTTTCATGATAAATCTGTTAAAATTTGCTGACCTCTGACTGTCACAATTAAATTACAACTTAAACTCAAGACAGGAAAACATATACAATTAAGAAAGATTTTGTAGAAAAGGGATATTTTAAGGGTGATTTACTTAGCTAATCACATTAAATTACATCCACAATCCACCAATAAGCCAATAATAAATGAATATTTTGTCATAACATAAAGAATGAAGATGAATACCTCGTAAATGGATTGTCCGTAACTAAAAATGAAGTCTACAATTCCTTCAACATAACAGTCTCTGAAATAATGTCGTCCATAAAGGTCGGATAAAGTATCTTGGATTCCAATGAAGCTACAACCATATACTGAGGTCCTATCACCATTTATGAGAGCAGCTACTGCATTCTGTGGGTTATCCAAATCTTGATATGTATTCTGCAAATATACTTCAATCCATCATTTACTATGAAATCACCATCTCCTTTAACAATTCAGTTTGTACAAGTTTGTAGACCATATAATCTATTTCTATAGTTTGTAGAATATATCAATTTAATGCACAAGTGCAATGGGTTTACCGCTTTTGAGGCGTGCAAGTATCATGTATCTTATAAAAGTTGAAAGCATGCCCTCATAATTAAAACATCATGTCTTGTGCATGATACAAATCTTTCTCTTGTTTTGAAAGGAACCATACCTTGTGCATATCATAGACATGCTCTTTTCTAAGAAAAAATAACACTAGAGTGCTAGACTACTTGTTTCATATATCCATATATAGTCCAAACTACAAGATTATTGTATTAACTTTTTTTTTTTCAATAATGAAATCTATAACAAATAAAAAGAAAGAAAATATTTTAAGGCAATACCTTAAAAGTGAGCGCACTGAGAATAACATTATCTGCAAGAGAGAGAAAAGTTGCAGTGTTCCAAGAGATTTTGATATCTGCATCCAAATTCAGTCTAATTATTGGTTCATGATCACCCCACTGAATGAAAGTTTCATTCGATCCATCGCCTTCAAGAATTATATAGCTTTTTTGGTATGGAATGGTGACCTTCTCTCTGCAAGAAAATCTCGTAACACAAGATAAGCCAATGAAGAGAATGAGTATAAGGAGTTGAGAAGTGTCGTAAACAGATTTTTACGTGTAAGTCCCTTGATTTATGTGGATTTTGATCCATTCATTGTTGCTATCGGGTATATAGTTGATGGCATCTTGAGGTATTGAAATCAGCAAGACCGCTGAGATCAACTGTTATTGTTTTCGAAATTGGCTGGGATCCTTTAGAGAGTCCAATATAGGAGAAGATTGAAAATAGAAGGAAGAACAAAGAGTGAAGCTTGCAAAGGAAGAACAAAGAGTGAAGCTTGCACATCTTGAGCGAATAGAAAAGGAGAAGTGTGAGTAGTAGAGAGCTGTGTAGGTTTATACTCAAGAAACTTGAAAGTTTGTTAAAACTTCCAAGATCCGAGTTTAATAATGTGTATTTGTGAACACGCTAAAATTTGATTTTGCTTTCTTTCTTTGGATGTTAATTCAACATTCAATGAGGACAATTCGTGTGATCCTACATAGTAGATCCTTCACATTGACATATACTGTAATATTTACGCACATTTCAAAGTTTTAACAAACTTTACCATATATATTGGATCTCCCATTTCCTTCTTTGGATTGGTGCTTAAAATTCCAATATTTAAGGAGGAAAATTCATGTTATCCAACGTAACAAATTTACCCTCCATCTAGTTATTCGCTAATTTACCCCCCGAATTAGTGACACTGAAAATTGAGGGGTAGGAAGAACCAATTGAAAGATTTGGAGGGTAAATTAGCAAATATATAGATTTGGGGGCAAATTTGCAAATATGATATATTTGGTGGTATATATGCAAAAAAAACCTTTCAAGAAACATGTCGCTCCTCATGATTTGGGGAATTGCACTTTTGTCTTGCTAATTCTTTGGGTTCTGAGATCAAAATGTTGGAGAACTAGCTAGAGACATGCATGCTGCCCTTAGTTTATTCATTTGGTAATACTTTTACTACCCAAGTTGAGTTTTCTACCGCTATTTGTTCTTTATTGCCAATTTCTGTTTATTTTCTCATCCAGTTATATCCTTGTGTGCTTCTTGATTTGATTAATCACTGAGATTTCTATGTTGCCATGTATTATTGAGTGAGAATCATGCTGTTAGTATAATAATATTTTGATATTTTTACATAATAGAACCTAATATCTAGCTAACCTTAAATATTTGCCTTTTGCTAACCCTAATCTTAAATCTGACCAGAGTAATTGGAATCCCTATTCAACAAATAATGTACAATCGCATCGTCATGAATCTATGAATGCAAAGCTATAGGACATATCTGTATTAGAGAAACCTATGTTTGACATGTACAATCTAATGTGAATCGCTCGGATCTCGTATTCTTTTTTCCCTCAAATTATTACTACCCTAACCTCCACCCCAGTGATTTGTGTATGTGACAACTTGTCACATAGAAGTAGAAGATGGTTGTTAATGTAAAAAGATGGAATTCAATTTAACATCTCTCTTGTACCGTAGACTATGTAATAAGAAGAATTTACGCTGATAATAATTGTTGGGTTTGTCTAATGTGGGCAAGTTTGGGAGTAGATAGTGAAATATTTACATATACTTTGTGACGTAATTCATTGTTAGAATTTCTGCGTATCTCCTATCACTTTCCAATATGAATGAAAGGCAAGTTCTAGCACATTGACATTTCAAAGATTTTTATTAGAAAAAGCACTTTCAATGATTAGATAGTTTTTTCGACCCATGGAGGGGTGATCAACATTTATTACAAAATAGATATAGGAGATACTATGAACCCTTGCTAGGGTTGTTGAAGCAGCCAGCCTTCTTGATCGATGAATTTGATGCTAATATAGTTTTCCAACTCTTGATCACTGAGATTTTTCTCCCACTTCACTCGATGGGAAAGATCCGAACCTGGACCTTGACAGCTACTCTCTGCATACGTAAATAAGCTCCTGAAATTGCACCAAAGAAGTTTTGCCATTATAATGTATTGAATGATTTAGAATTAAATGCATGGTTGTCTATGCATTCAGCTATCAAGTGTTAAGATGGCAGGTAGCATTTAAGATATTGATGGCCTGGTGCTAGTCTTATTCTAACATTATAAGTAGCATTATGCATCTCAGATCAGAAATCATAATTGTGCAGGCATTTGTCCTAACAGGCATGCACCTAGTAAATAAAAATAAGGGTAAATTGCAGATAACCCCTCTCATCTTAAGCTTCAGTAGTACTTATACTCCTCAATTCACAAGGGAGAAGGGGGTTATCTACAATTCATCCTTCTTATATGTCAATCCAGGGTGATAAGCACTACGAGGTGATAAGCGCAACTGAAGGTTTAGATGTGGCAGATAATCTGCAATTCACTCTAAAAGTAAGTGAAGAGGTGATAGAGGGACCATATCATACTCCTTGCCAACTCGGTTCCAAGCATCCCAACCTTGAGGGACGACAATATTGGTCATGTATGTCTTATAAATGACAACCGTTGAGTATGGACCATATGCTCGTCCGAGGTAGGCTTTTCCACTTCCCGTTATTGTAGTGTACTTGAACACGAACCCGCTGGTATTGAGGTCCATCCGTCCCTGTGCTGTAATGCAGCCCGTTCTCTGATCATCTGCAAGGGTCGAAACTGTGGAGTGCTGCATTGCGAAAACAAACAGCAAAATGAATAGATTAGTCATGGATTCAGTAAATAAGACAAATGTATTTTAGCTTCACTATACTTACTACATATGAACCCATATAACACATATTTGGTAAATTTGAGGTTAGTTGTTCTGTTCAAGTGGAATTCAGTTGGAGTTCAGGTTAATTTCAGATAGACCCCCAGTAGTTCTATTGGCGCAGATATACTCCCTAACTGAATTTGTTTTTGACTATTTTAACATCAGAAGGTCTTTTTTTATATTTTATTTTTTTTGGAGAAAACTTAGAAGGTCTATTTGTAAAATAAAAAAGACAATTCTCACTTTATATGTGGGTGAAAGAGTCAAAAAGAATCACTTGGGGGATCTGTCAGAAAACATAGAGCTATATGGGTGTCAATCTGCAATTAACCCTTAAAACCTACTAGATCCATACTTGATCCTATCCTTGAACTTAGTACGACTGGACATACATCATATATGGACTGTCCAAACCCGAAGATGAAGTCAATAGCCCCCTCGATAAAACAATTGTAGAAGTAATGGCGGCCTAAGTAATCGCACAGTGTGTCCTGGTTACCGAGGAAACTGCAGTCGTAGAAGGAGGCCCTGTCTCCTCCTATCAGTGCTGCTACTGCTTGGCTTATAGGAGTATCGTCGCCCAAGTTGTATGTGTTCTGCAAGTAGAAAATGGAATATATTTTTGAATTTGTAGTTATAGAAGTCTTGAATTGTTTTTATGCAATGATGGATGAAAAATATGTTAGTCTTAGGGAGGGTGACTAAGAATTAAACAATGTGGTACCAGTCCTTAGCATTGCGGTGACATTCTTTTATTTGAACTAGAGATTTACATTCAGAACTATATATTAGTGAATTGAGGATTAGAACAGAGCTTACTGTAAATTCGATACCCTGAGCTTTGAAATTGGATGCAAAGAGGCTGAAGGTGGCACTCTGCATTGTATCTTGAGAAATTGACACATCGCTATTCGATTGATTCAAATCAGAGAGAGCATGATCTCCCCATTGTATCTTAGTCAATTTCGCTCCATCTCCTTCTAAGAAGATGTACTCTTTTGGAACTGATATCATAACCTTCTCTCTGTAATAATAAACCAACATTTAATGAAAATACAAAATATTATACTAAACCCTCTGAACTATTAGAAATTCTCAAACAGGTTATAGCAGGTAGAGTAACATAAACAGGTTATAGCTGGTAGAGTAAAAAGTAAAACTCCGTTTTTTACTTTTTACCTACCCTTACCCGGAAAGCGTAATATTGAAGTTATATTTGGTAGATAGAGGTGAACTTGTCCAAAGCCGCAAGTGACAACTTAAAGTAACCACCATCAGTCATGGACTCATGGTACTTAAGTGAGACAAGTTGAGGGATTTTCTATAATTTATAAAGTTCAGGGTGTTTTTGTGCAAAACCCCAAGTTTTTGGGGGCTTCTGAAATTTACCCAAAAATCAAAGTTGAACTTGAACCGCAGCAGGGTGCAGATGGTTGTATGAATCTAGTGGAATTATTTCCTATCTAGTTAAATAGAACAGGATCTACTTAAAATGATTCTTCGAGTATGATACATAAAAAACCAATCCAATTCAGATCATTCCATGAAATTTATGGATCAGTTTGTCAATCTAAATCCAGTCATTTAGATGCATCCAGGGGAGAAATTTTATTAAAACCCTCATGTCATTGTTAACAACTTAGTGTTTCAGCTCATTAACATCAAGTATAAATAACAAGCTCAAAATTTTCATTAAACACAGGAAACATGAAGTAACTAAAAGATTAAAGCTCGTCGCTGACCTGTAAACTCCTTGATTAACATGGATCTTGATCCAGTCTTTATTCCCATCGGGAACAGAATTGATTGCCTCCTGCACAGTCCTAAAGTCTCCATTTCCGGACTGATCAACTGTGATATTCTTTTGAATTGTAGCATATCCTACTGAAATCCATAGAAAAAAAATGTAGAACAAAGGAAGCAACATTTGGAAATTTTAATGGTGTTAATTCTAATTGATAGAAATGCCGAAACTGCTCTTAGAAAGGATTCAGTTCTAAGACGTTATTACCAAAGTTATAGTTGACTGCTAACATTTGGGTACTCAAGGCTGTGTCTAATTAATTTTGAGGCGAGATAGGCGTTGTAAGATTCGTTGCATATGGTCAAATGTATTCCTTATTTGGAAAGAGAATATTAAGCATTATTTCCTCTTGGGAAGGAAAGGGGAAGAACCCATCCTGTTTCATTAAATAGGTACTAATAAAACAAGGAGACATATCTTTGAGAGCAACTACACAAATAAAAGGGATGCATATGGTTTTCCTTTGAAAATTTTGGACTACCAACAGTTTCGACGCCTTATCTTGCTGACATACTTTTATGGCCAATTTCTTCTTTTTACTAGAGGTGCTCTTTTAAATATGTTTTAGATACATATCCGATGAGTTTTGAATCTGGGTTACTCTAGTACCATCTTAAAATCCCTCCATTTTATAAAATTTCAAGTTCTGAGCATTAAGATTACGATTTTATATGTTAACATATCTTAAAGTCTCTTCCATTGTATACTTAAACACTAATTAATAGAAAGTAGCTGATAAAAAAGTAGCAAAGAGGGTGATTGCAATTCTAGTAGGTAGTCAGGGTTAGTAAGTTGTAATTAGATTAGTATTTTCTTATAGATGATATCACTGTTATACTGAAATCTGTATATTATACAGGAGGATGCATCAACTTTTGAAGTGCAAATAGATTACTAAGTTAACATCATACATATAGAAGACATTAATCTCAAATCATTTGGATGCCTCAGCTTTGAAACCAAGGACATCTCTTTTCTCAGTTATAATTGGCTCTGAATGATTAAAGCTCGTCGCTGACCTGTAAACTCCTTGATTAACATGGATCTTGATCCAGTCTTTATTCCCATCGGGAACAGAATTGATTGCCTCCTGCACAGTCCTAAAGTCTCCATTTCCGGACTGATCAACTGTGATATTCTTTTGAATTGTAGCATATCCTACTGAAATCCATAGAAAAAAAATGTAGAACAAAGGAAGCAACATTTGGAAATTTTAATGGTGTTAATTCTAATTGATAGAAATGCCGAAACTGCTCTTAGAAAGGATTCAGTTCTAAGACGTTATTACCAAAGTTATAGTTGACTGCTAACATTTGGGTACTCAAGGCTGTGTCTAATTAATTTTGAGGCGAGATAGACGTTGTAAGATTCGTTGCATATGGTCAAATGTATTCCTTATTTGGAAAGAGAATATTAAGCATTATTTCCTCTTGGGAAGGAAAGGGGGAAGAACCCATCCTGTTTCATTAAATAGGTACTAATAAAACAAGGAGACATATCTTTGAGAGCAACTACACAAATAAAAGGGATGCATATGGTTTTCCTTTGAAAATTTTGGACTACCAACAGTTTCGCCGCCTTATCTTGCTGACATACTTTTATGGCCAATTTCTTCTTTTTACTAGAGGTGCTCTTTTAAATATGTTTTAGATACATATCCGATGAGTTTTGAATCTGGGTTACTCTAGTACCATCTTAAAATCCCTCCATTTTATAAAATTTCGAAGTTCTGAGCATTAAGATTACGATTTTATATGTTAACATATCTTAAAGTCTCTTCCATTGTATACTTAAACACTAATTAATAGAAAGTAGCTGATAAAAAAGTAGCAAAGAGGGTGATTGCAATTCTAGTAGGTAGTCAGGGGTTAGTAAGTTGTAATTAGATTAGTATTTTCTTATAGATGATATCACTGTTATACTGAAATCTGTATATTATACAGGGAGGATGCATCAACTTTTGAAGTGCAAATAGATTACTAAGTTAACATCATACATATAGAAGACATTAATCTCAATCATTTGGATGCCTCAGCTTTGAAACCAAGGACATCTCTTTTCTCAGTTATAATTGGCTCTGAATGGTTTCAGATATGTTTGCTGATGCCTTGATATCCAAATGTATATACTTCTCATTCTTTTTCAAGCCAAAATAATGTGAAAGTTAATTGTGTCGAACTTGCAATTGTCTGCCTTCTTATATTGCATAGATTTTGTACAAGCTGGATGCTCGAAAGATCGCTTGAAATGCAAATGGCCTCTTTCTGTATACATGTATGCATAAGTCTTTATAAGTTGCTACTAGACTTTGTTCCTCGCAACTTTGAGTTGTTGCGTAATAAGAAAACAGTAGCATGCTCCTACATATTAATCCGTATTCTGTTTCAGGTAATCTTGTATGATATAAGGATGAAAGGAGGAACCAGGACATGAACAAAATTGAAACAAAGAATAACTAGAACCAATTAGTTCAATGTAGTACTATCTCAGTATAGTTTGTCAATGTAATTTAGAAGTTTTAGTCTTATGTCCGACGGTTAAAGCACAAGGACATAAATCTTTTAGCATTTGAACTGTTGTCATTTTCAGCCTGGCCAATTCCACTAACACTTTCATTTTATTTGCGGAAAATGAAAATCATAATACTTATAACTATTTGTTTCGATACAATTGCGATCTTTTTTGTAATTTGCCTTAAAATCAACAAACATCCCCAATCCCATTTTATTTAACCCCCTTTTGTTAGTCAAAAGCTAATTTTTTCCATTGTGGAACAATAATAATACATAAATTCGAGCAATTAAACATTATAAGATAATAAGGACGTTCAATCGACTAGATATGTGGTGTCAAAATCGAAACTGTCCATCATCAATGATTGTGATCCATCAAGAAAAATATATATCGGAGAAGATAGAAAAAGGCATATATAGATTAGTAGAAATATTTTAGTAAGAAACAAGTCCAAAAGTATCCAATACATAGATTAGCACAAGAGAAGCATAACAAAAAAGGAGAGATATATTTTCACTCAATGAGCAAGATTATAAGGATACACTAGAAACTAATCACATTTAGAAAAAATATACAAATAAAATAGATTTTAGAAGGAAAAAAACTTTTGTCAACTAACAGCATCAATATATTCAGGTTTTAGATATTAGTCCCTTAAATCTTCAATAATTTCATATTAGTCCTCAAATCTTGAAAATTGCTTATTAGTCCCTCAAATCCTACATAATCTTGAAATGGTCCTTCAAGTTAAATCATGTTAGGTTTGAGGGAAATATTTCATCAAATTTGACGGTTGGAGGAAAAGCGATCGTTTTACCCCTCTATAATATTCGAACCCATTTATTGAAGGGTTTAAACCCAAGACAGCTTAAAAACCCAAACTCGCTTGACTTTTTCTTCTCTAATGGTTAGAAAAGAACCATAACCCAAAGTTAAGCTTCACAAAGGTTTGAAACATGGTTAGGAGTTTACCCAACCATGATTAGGTTTTTTAACTGAAATACTAATAAAGGGGCCATTTTGCAATATCCTATAGGATTTGAGGGACTAATATGCAACTATTAAGATTTGAGGAAATAATATGCAATTATTGAAGGTGTAAGGGACTTATCTAAAAACCCCAAAATCGTAACATAAGAGCATCCATGGTGTTTCAGACAAGAAAATGTGAGCCCTCAACTGCAAATTCACAAAAGACGAGTCCACATTCGCTTAAATCCCATCCCTACAAACACCTCAACGCATCCCTCTCCCTATATTTCCTCCGACGAAAGCCCGATAGGTCCCCATTAATGGCGGAAACCCTAAAACCCTAAAAACTCTCGATCTCAAATTCCTGAGATCACACTAGAGATCGATCAATGAGCTCCTCCAATTGTCTAGCTCTCCTCTTGTTCTCCTTCCTCCTTCTCCTCTCAGCAGGAGAATCGAAGTCTCAAGCTTTCAGGCGAGATCCAGGGCATCCTCACTGGCACCATGGAGCTTTCCACGACGTTCAGGATAGCGTTCGAGCCGACGTTCGTCAGATGCTTCATACTCGTGCCGAGGTAAACCCTAATCCAACTTCTGATCTTGATCTTGATCGCTGCTCTGTACAGAATTTGGGGGTTTTTTTTATTGATTTGATTAGATGTGAAGTATTCTGAAGTTCTTATGTTGGGCAAGTTAATTCTCGCTCATTTCAGATGTGTATAAATTTTTATTTGATTATAGGAATTGTGGATTAAAGTTAATCATGAATCAAATCAGAAGCTTGGAGTCAAAATTTGGAAGTTTTTAAATAGATTTGACCTATCCTGACTAACTGAATGAGCCAGTGTCATTTGATTATGTCTATGATTTCTAGTACCTTATTATTAGAATTTGGCAGTTAACAGCATCAATATATTCAGGTTTTAGATATTAGTCCCTTAAATCTTCAATAATTTCATATTAGTCCTCAAATCTTGAAAATTGCTTATTAGTCCCTCAAATCCTACATAATCTTGCGAAATGGTCCTTCAAGTTAAATCATGTTAGGTTTGAGGGAAATATTTCATCAAATTTGACGGTTGGAGGAAAAGCGATCGTTTTACCCCTCTATAATATTCCCGAACCCATTTATTGAAGGGTTTAAACCCAGTACACGCTTAAAAAAAAACCCAAACTCGCTTGACTTTTTCTTCTCTAATGGTTAGAAAAGAACCATAACCCAAAGTTAAGCTTCACAAAGGTTTGAAACATGGTTAGGAGTTTACCCAACCATGATTAGGTTTTTTAACTGAAATACTAATAAAGGGACCATTTTGCAACATCCTATAGGATTTGAGGGACTAATATGCAACTATTAAGATTTGAGGAAATAATATGCAATTATTGAAGGTGTAAGGGACTTATCTAAAAACCCCAAAATCGTAACATAAGAGCATCCATGGTGTTTCAGACAAGAAAATGTGAGCCCTCGACTGCAAATTCACAAAAGACGAGTCCACATTCGCTTAAATCCCATCCCTACAAACACCTCAACGCATCCCTCTCCCTATATTTCGTCCGACGAAAGCCCGATAGGTCCCCATTAATGGCGGAAACCCTAAAACCCTAAAACTCTCGATCTCAAATTCCTGAGATCACACTAGAGATCGATCAATGAGCTCCTCCAATTGTCTAGCTCTCCTCTTGCTCTCCTTCCTCCTTCTCCTCTCAGCAGGAGAATCGAAGTCTCAAGCTTTCAGGCGAGATCCAGGGCATCCTCACTGGCACCATGGAGCTTTCCACGACGTTCAGGATAGCGTTCGAGCCGACGTTCGTCAGATGCTTCATACTCGTGCCGAGGTAAACCCTAATCCAACTTCTGATCTTGATCTTGATCGCTGCTCTGTACAGAATTTGGGGGGTTTTTTTTTATTGATTTGATTAGATGTGAAGTATTCTGAAGTTCTTATGTTGGGCAAGTTAATTCTCGCTCATTTCAGATGTGTATAAATTTTTTATTTGATTATAGGAATTGTGGATTAAAGTTAATCATGAATCAAATCAGAAGCTTGGAGTCAAAATTTGGAAGTTTTTTTAAATAGATTTGACCTATCCCTGACTAACTGAATGAGCCAGTGTCATTTGATTATGTCTATGATTTCTAGTACCTTATTATTAGAATTTGGCAGTTAAATGACTCGAAGATTTACCAGGGTGTTTTTTACTCTTCGACGTGTTAAAATTATGGCGACCACTATTAGGGCCTTTCTGTTCCTTCTGGACAGCCTTAGACTTACCTTCATTAGAATAACCATCAACCATGGCTTCTTTTGTTTGCTTGGCAAAAAACACTACTAGTAACTTGGATGTAATACCTTTTCCTTAGTTTTATTACCCTGAGACAAAGGGAGGTGGGCATGATAAAATTTTACTTTCTGTTGCTATTTGGCTACTTTTTGCTTTTCCAAAACGAAGTTCGAACTTCACTGAAGAGATTTTAGTTAAGCATGGCTGTCGCGTAGGATCAATGTGGGACCTTACGAAGTAACTTTTAAAGATATTCTCTTTTCCAGATGTAGATCATCCTTGGTTCTTAATGCCAAAGCCCTTTGGTTATTCGGTTCTTGTTTACTGTTCATATTTCAATTTTTGAAGGAGTTGTTTTGTGTGAAAGTTAGAAATCTCATCAATTAATGAAGCCATAATCGTGGACATTTCCTTTCTAAACTTAATATTTCTTAAAAATAAAGCCAAACTAGTAAGGAAGCTGCCCAAGTTTCCTGTACAGTAATCCTATGGTTTTATTCTGTTCATCTGTTGCAACCTTATGTGGGTTTTGGAGCCACTTAGGTGGGAAATTACTGTAAGCCCGGACAAAGAAATGATGTTGGATCTATGGCTGAATCTTACAGAGCTCATCCTATTATCACACAGAAATTGTGAAGTATTAAAATTTAATTGTTAATTGGTCTGTATACGATAGATTTAGTAGGTGAAATTTTTCGTGTGTTTTCTATTAACTTATTTATTATTGTGAAGTATAATTTTCTTTCACTAACTATGAGTATTAGAAGATCATTGATGTGTGTAGATTGCTGCAGGTTCCCTTTCAGGTTCCACTTGAGGTCAACATCGTTCTTGTTGGTTTCAATGGAGATGGAGGCTACAGATACTCGGTAGATGCGCATAAGCTGGAGGAATTCCTCAAAAGCAGCTTTCCAACTCATCGACCCTCGTGCCTTGAGACAGGCGAGCCAATTGACATTGAGCATCACATAATATACAATACAATACCGGTAAGCTACTTAGAGGATTTACCATATAATCTGCCTTGTCAATGGACAGTACAGATTTTATGCATTCTGATTCTAAAGGATACCAAATCAGTTCAATTTGGCTTGCGTATCTGCCTTCTTCTAAATTTGCATATTGAAAAATGAGCTTGGTTGAAGTGGTGTGACACTTATGTCCCTCATAGTAAGCTGCAGGTTTGATCTGTGGGTTTGATTCTCTTCAAGAAGTTATTTTTTCTTTCATGGGATCGTTCTTTCCCTTATTAAGGGCTTTGTCCAGAGGCCTTTCTCCCAAAAAGAAAGGAGAGGGGGAAAAAAGAGAACTACCTAATGTAATTGTCTAGATGTAGCCTAAAATATTATTTAGATTTCTTCCATCTTGATATATCAAGGTGCAGTTCTCTTCCGTTTATTTCTGACCAAAGCATGCTTACTAGTGTAGGCTGGCCAACCAGAATTGTTAGCTCTTGAAAAGGCACTGAAGGATGCAATGGTTCCAGCAGGGACTGCAAGGGAGGTGAATGCCGATTATCAATCATGTGTTGTCTCATACTGCAAAAAGTAGTATCTTTCTGAAAACCATAAAGTATTTCCATTCTAGGAATAATTACAATTGGAATTTTCATTTTCAGAGTGAGTATGGAAGGCAGATCCCACTTTTTGAAATAGATGCCGCTGCTGTGGAGCCAACTTTTCAAAAGTTATATTCTTTTATATTTGACTTGGAAAGTGGTGGATATTTGGCAACTGAAATGGATAGACCTGTACCTGCTGCTATATTTGTTGTCAATTTTGACAAGGTAAAAATTAAAATATATTTTAATCTCTTTTAAAAAAATTCTTATTTTTTATTTTTTTAAGGAACTGAGTGGAAGAATAGGTAGCCGACCCCAAAGATTTTGGATAGAGGCTTTGTTGTTGCTAGATGTTAGTTGACGTTTATGTATGGACTGTTCATTTGTTTCAAACAGTAATTCACCTTGTTCTCATATTACTTATATTATATTATATATTATTATATTATTATTGTGGATGTATTATATTTATTTATTTCCCTTTTTGATGCAGGTGAGAATGGATCCAAGGAACAAGGAAATTGATCTTGAAGGTCTAATGTACAGCAAAGTTGATAGTTTAACAGAAGAACAACTGAAAAATCAAGAAGGCGGCTACATTTATCGTTACCGTTACAATGGCGGAGGTGCATCTCAAGTTTGGCTTGGTTCTGGAAGGTAAATAGTTGTTGCTGTCACCGATAGTTCTAGGCTAAACTGCCGGACTGGTATATCTTGTTGACCCTAAGTACAACTTGATATATTTTCTTACTCCGGAGATGATAAGGTATATAAAGTGGGACATGGTGATAATAAGGCCTAACTTTTGGCCAGAGCAAAATTTCTGGCGAGATCACCTCACATGACTTGTCATGTGCGTCTTACGTAGCTTAATTGTGCTTATGTGGCGAAGGTTAAGCCGGATCTTTAACTAACCGATATGAAAAAAAAATCCCCAAAATTTCCCCCTTGTCTCTTTTCGCTCTATTCTCTGTTCATGTGAGGGAGAGAACGATTTTTCCCAAATCGCAGGGATTCCCTAACTCAATTTTACTCGCCCTAACCTAGTTTTAATCCTAGGAAGAAGAACAGCAAATTTGATCCCCACCCTTTTGAGCCATTTTTTCGTTGGGGGTGGGGATGAAAGAAGCCACATAAGTCATGTGATGTTTAGTCGCCGGAAATTTTGCTCCGACCAAAAAATAGATCTTATTGTCACAATATCCCATTTTATATACCTTATCATCGCCGGAATAAGAAAATATACTAAGTTGGTACTTAGGGTCAACAAAATATACCAATCTGGTGATTTAGCTGATAGTTCTAAATTCATTGTGTGACGGCTTTTTTCTTTCCTTGTTTAAAAAATTTATGGCCGGCTTAAATTGAACAAAGTGGAGCCGATTACAAATTGATACTACTTTTCCACATTGAGGATACTTTTTAACCCCAAATTTGATCCTCTCAGCTGAGTCGTTTTTAAGATTTTTATTGGCAGATGGTTTCAGTTTGTTATGAATTTCTACTTGGTAGGATGTTAAAATTATGTGAGCAACTTGATGTTAAGCGAATAGAATATATCTATTGTTAGATACTAATACTGCTCCTTAATATGTATCTTTTTTTTCGTTTTTAAAAGAACGGATTCCACTTAAATCATAGCAATTGGGAAAGTCCAGATAGACAATAGGGGATTTCATTTTATACTCCCACCAATCCAACAGCCTCTCTCTCGCACGTATCTTTCTACACAGTGAAATAGATGAAATATCAACAAGGTTAGGAGGAAAAGGGAGAAGGAAATTTGGAGCAAAAATGATGTAACTGACTTCAGTTTAGAAACACACCAAATGATATCTATCCTCAAGACAAAGGTTCAAGCTTTTGTCTGAATCATATCAGTTTCAGCTGTTTCCAACTAGTACCAGTCAATGCCACCTAATATCAGCAGTTTTGGCTGTCTTATAAGTGTTAGTCCAATCAGCCTCAAAGAACTTATTTCAATTAAAATCATCCCCATTTCCCAATATATTCACACCAGACTTGGAGAGAGGAAGAACATAAACAAAAAGAGAGGAGTGTGTGAACACTTTATTAAATGTTAACAATTAATAGACATAATGATATTATGACCTTTTCCAATTATAACCACAAGATTTCTAGGATCTTTGTACTATTTTTATAGTGGACCTTTCACCCATCTACCAAACAAGTAACATTTAGGCCTTAATGAACTTCTTTTTGAAGTGGGGAAGCTTTCCAGATTCTTTGCGTTTGATTTTTGCTGTCTGTCTATGTTTGGTTTACCATTTGCATTCCATGCTTTTAAACTTTGGCATTTAGCTCTTATTAACTGGCCATAGACAAACCAAGTAGTGTTTCTAACAGGTAAAAGATTCAAGAATCAGCTAGGCATCAAGTGTTTTAAAGAGTTAACCACGGTGCGTGAAAACTGTTAACTGAATTTTGAAGAGAGTGGCATAAGATAAGTTTTCAACATATTTAATAAATAGATAGATACACGTATGAATATGCTTGTGCGCACACACGCACACAAACGCGCCAAAACATTTGAGATTACATGTCCTTTTACATTCACAAATTGAACATTATGCTCTCCCTATTTTGCATGATCAGCTTAACCTTTTTGGATTCTTTTTACCTCTATCACTTACAATTTTCAATCTGCTTGCAGATTTGTTGTGATTGATCTTTCAGCTGGCCCTTGTACATATGGAAAAATAGAAACTGAAGAAGGAAGTGTTAGTTTCAGAACCTTGCCACGGTTATCGAGTTTAATCTTTCCAAGAGGCTCCAATTATGACCGTGTCAGTGCAACAAATAATCTTTTTATGGGACAGCTTGGAGCTCTGATTTCAACCACCATTGAGCATGTTATAGCCCCGGATATTAGGTACTAGTTTTAAGTTTCTTAATTGATATTTTATTGAATCAGAAGCAACCCTTTTGCTATAAAGTTGTCTCCGGGCTTTCAATATGTAGTCATTTTACTAAATGTTATTATCCACGTTTTTTATAGTATAGCAGGGGAATTATTCATTTTAGTATATAATAAAGGCATATGACTAAACTCTTTTTTTTTTCTGCGTGGGGGGGAAGGCATATGTTAAACTCGATAAGCTTATTATGGAAATCAAGTAATCCACTAATGGGGCTCAGGAATTATGTACCAATATCATTCTTGAGTGTATTGAAGGCATTTGATACACGTAGGATGAACTTATTATGCAGTCTAACTAATCTATAAGATTGGACAGATTGTTAATCCTCTGACCAAGAAAACTAAGGACAAGAGAGGGACTTGCCTTTTCACCTAGAAAGCAAGGTAGCAAGTTGGGAATTTACCTAATTGGTTATGCAACCAAGGAGCATGCATTGGAAATTCCCTACACTAGGTACTTAGAGGGTGAACATTTAGTTTTGAGAAAGCAAGGCAGGAAATAAGAAAAAAGAAACAAAAAGATGTTCAATAAAATAATGGACTAGGAAGAGTAGTGTGTATTGTTTGCGAAACGAGGATCAAGCATACATGCACTCATCACAAATATTTGCTCAAACCTGAACTCACGCAGGTTGAGCCCCCGCAGGTTGAGCGCCCTTTTCATGGGCTGAGACCTGGACTCATGCAGATTACTGAACAAATTTTGCTCGTTGCTTTGAAGGAGTTTGATCTTGACTTGACATTTTTTAAGTTATGAATAATTATCTTTTATTAGATATTAATTGTTTAGTCGAAGGATTGACAAGATCCTGTGTATACAAGTGTCACATATGTTCTTAAGGCCGTTACAAGTTGATGCTCATAAAATTGCGCTGTAGAGCTGTGGCGATAAAAGTACAAAGCTTCCTCAAAGACTCTGTATTTACCTGATTATTTTCTACATCTTGATGTGTTTCGTAGGGAATGGTTATGGATGTATTCTTCTAATAAGAATTCACCAAAATTTGAAATTTTACTCATAATTAACTTTTGATCCCAGGTTTGAAACTGTTGACTTGACGACAAGGTTATTGGTGCCTGTAATCATATTGCAAAATCATAACAGATACAACATTCTCGATGCTGGCCACAACTATAGCATAGATATCCATGCAATTGAGAAAGAGGTCTGCTTAGTCTTTACAATATTTGGACTTCATTAAATATTGTCTTCCAGAACTTTAGTGATGCAAGCTTTATCTAACACGTAGTGTTAGCTAACTTTATGTTCAACTTTTTATAGCTTCTTGAGAAATGAATTTGGATTCCTCTTCTGACAAAATTAAGTGCTAATAGATTCATGCAATATGAAAATGTGGGTTTCCGTAATGGAAGTTGTTGGCATGCAGGATCCTTCTGGAGTGTATGCTAGTGTAAATAAAAAATAAAGCCTCTACCCATAACTATTGGGGTCTTACTTGCGAGGATCTACTATATGGATCCTTGTCCTAACCTTTCCATCAAATTCAATTACACTACCATCTCTCCTAACTGGAGCACTCATGGTAACAACACACTTGTCTGAACCATCACAAGTAAATATCACTCATCTTATCCCCAATGAAATAACATCAAATTGCAGTTAAATCATCTTTCAACTTACATCCATCTAATACTCTCATTTTGGATAAGCTCTTCTTTTGGACATGTTCTGTAATTGCACAACTTTGGTATTCATAACGCACAGCTGGTCATATGGTCATTTGGAGTTAAATTTCAGGCTATATAATCATGTAGTACTCTGAAAGTACTCTCTCTCTTAATCATCCTTCTTTTATACCATAAATAACATTCCAAGTGTTATTTTCATTTCTTTAGTCTTAGGTTCACAATAAAAGACATATTCTTCTAAGCAACTGTAGTGATTTTTCTGGAAATTCTCTGCATCTGTTTGAACTATGTCTCATATTTTCTCGTAATTCTTGATCATATAAATGTATGTACTTGTGACTTAGTTCATTCTTATACAATTAGTTCCATCACCTCATCACTGTGCCATCAATTAAATTTGCTGTTAAACAGTTTCACGCAGACTTGTAGTGATTTCTTTAACCTAGGAGATGAATAGATGACACTTAGCAAAGCTATGTGGAGGAAAAGGACTCATATAGCTGACCTGAAATGTTTGGGTAGAGGCTTTGTTCTCATTCAAACATAATTCTTTACGGGGGCTGATTCTGCTTAAACTATTTGATTAAATGCATCCTTTATCAAATTAAAATCAACTTCATTTTTATTGCCACATCTGTTTCTCTTTAGGTAAAGAAGATGGTCCATGCTGGACAAGAAGTGATTTTGGTTGGCGGTTCACATGCATTACATCATCATGAAAAGTTAGCAATTGCTGTTTCAAAAGCTATGCGAAGTCATTCTCTTCAAGAAACGAAGAAGGATGGGCGATTTCATGTCCGTACTAGAACATATCTGGATGGAGCCATCCTTAAAGAGGTCAGTTGCATTTAACTAAATTATCATGCCATCCTTAAAGAGGTTAGTGGCATTTAACTAAATTATCATGTTAATGGTTACATATCATTAGTCAATTGTCACCGTTAATAGCATGACCAGATTCACCACCGCCAGTATTGCTATCATTTTGCACCAATCCAAGCAGGCATTGTAGAATACTTAACAGAATGTGGAGGAGATAGGTGAATGTTAATGGCACGTCTGTCCCTATAATTCAACATATTGACTCCTAGTACATCAAAGTCATAAGTTTGTGCTAGATATCAACCGCATAGGGATTTATAATCAAGATGATCCTAGAGGAACATAATTTGTCTATGAGAAACATTTTTAAGTATGCCATGACATCTCTGAAAAACAATACAGGTGATATATTCTATGCAAATTTAGAAAGTTTGTTACAAAGTTCACTTTCTGTGCTTCTAAAGATAGAGATGATAATCTGATGTATAGCTTATATCAGGTGACTGTGAGTTCCTCAAATTGTAGTCAGCAGCTGTCTCATCTGCAAGTGCTAATAAAGTTTCAGTAGACAATTCTTTTTATCTCCTTGTCTTATTTTGTTGGCAATTTCCATTTCTGTGATTGTTTCTGTCACCAAACACAACATCCAGTTGTTGCTTTAACTGCCCCTGCCGTAATCCTCTTTTAATATTGTGATTTCATCTATGTTGGTTAACTTTTGTGGGGACTGCTCCTTTATTGTATGAGTTTAAATTACATGGCAAATAACCTTCCAGTTCCTGCTAGCTCTAGGATTTATGACAAGGCTCTCCAATTCTATAAATCTATTTATCACGAACTTGATCTGATTTAGGAATTGGTGTTTAGTTGGCAGCCGGTTAATTTGTCAAATATTTCATGAGCCTGCACACCATAGCTAACGCCATTTTCATAAGGGAAAAACTAGAAGGTGAGGAGTTTATCTGACAGTTCTTGAGTTTATGATCTATAGTTTTCTCTTTTTGCATATTCTTATATATGTTGTTTATTTTGATTTATGTATTGGCAAGTTCCGAAGCAGAAAATAAACATTGATAGAAACGCATGCTTTCAGCTTGAGTGTGTGCTGCAATTTTCTTATGGTTGAACAACTATCTTTTAAGAACAGTACTTGTAACTCATGTAGAATAGTTCATCAACCATGATGTTTACTATATGTCAGAAAGAGCCTTGCATAATGTAAGATAATATTGGAATTGTTCGTAGCATGCAATGTTTGTTTGCCTAGTTTCTTCAACTGATGCAACTAACAGGGGTTCGAAATGTGGTATATTGGGGTCCTGTTGGAGATATTTTGGGGCTAGTAAACATGGGAACGGCATACTGGATAGTGTATATAAATCACTAATCACCTACCTTAAATCATTGGATTCTCAGCACTATGCATAAGCAATTTGTGCATTTATTTTAGCATAGCAATTATGATTTGAAGAGTCCGGCCAAGTCAGTAAGTTTCTTAATTTTGTTAAGTGAACTTTTGGGTTTCTGTGCAGTACTAACAATTAAAACATACACAGAAAAGTATGTATATGCATATGTTATGTACCTATATATATACATAGCATGATGTATGTTCATACCCTACATGTGTATCTGTAAATACATGTATATTTGTGTATATTATGTGCGTGCTTGTGTGTGACAATTCCTGCTTTTATCTGCTAACTGCTAAAATTGATACACTGTGGGCCATGATTTTCTGTAGGAAATGGAGCGTTCTGCTGATGTTCTTGCAGCTGGTTTGCTAGAGGTTGCAGATCCCTCGCTTTCAACTAAATTTTTCCTCCGTCAGGTTTGTCATTTCAATACAAATTTCTAGTCAGAAGTGGACATAAATCGTAACTTCTTCTATTATATTCCATTTTTCCTCTTCAAAATGTTAGAGGCTATCTTTTACATTTTTTCATTTACCTTTTCCAGCATTGGATGGACGAATCTGATAGTTCTCAGGATTCCATTATCAAGAACAAACCATTGTGGGAAACTTATTATTCTACATATGGAAAAAAGAAGAAAAAGAATGAGAAAAAGAAACAGGGAAACTTGTCCAAGACCTACGGAACTAGAGTCATTCCTGTGTGAGTATCCTGTATCCACTTTTTTATATTATTTATAAGCATATCCCAAATTTGTCACTCCCGACTTAGCATTTTGCATTCTGCTAGAGATCATCTTGATGTGTATGCTCTATGATCTGGAAGAATGTTTTTCAAAGATAAAATGGCTGCTGTGGACTAAAGAAATTGTTGTACAGACCTGTATAAACTTAAAACCAATTGCAGAGAGATATAAAAGGAGGCATCGACATGAACTTTTAGGGGAGAAACCACATCAACCAAATAATAGGGGTTGAAATGTGGTATATTGGGGTCCTGTTGGAGATATTTTGGGGCTAGTAAACATGGGAACGGCATACTGGATAGTGTATATAAATCACTAATCACCTACCTTAAATCATTGGATTCTCAGCACTATGCATAAGCAATTTGTGCATTTATTTTAGCATAGCAATTATGATTTGAAGAGTCCGGCCAAGTCAGTAAGTTTCTTAATTTTGTTAAGTGAACTTTTGGGTTTCTGTGCAGTACTAACAATTAAAACATACACAGAAAAGTATGTATATGCATATGTTATGTACCTATATATATACATAGCATGATGTATGTTCATACCCTACATGTGTATCTGTAAATACATGTATATTTGTGTATATTATGTGCGTGCTTGTGTGTGACAATTCCTGCTTTTATCTGCTAACTGCTAAAATTGATACACTGTGGGCCATGATTTTCTGTAGGAAATGGAGCGTTCTGCTGATGTTCTTGCAGCTGGTTTGCTAGAGGTTGCAGATCCCTCGCTTTCAACTAAATTTTTCCTCCGTCAGGTTTGTCATTTCAATACAAATTTCTAGTCAGAAGTGGACATAAATCGTAACTTCTTCTCTTATATTCCATTTTTCCTCTTCAAAATGTTAGAGGCTATCTTTTACATTTTTTCATTTACCTTTTCCAGCATTGGATGGACGAATCTGATAGTTCTCAGGATTCCATTATCAAGAACAAACCATTGTGGGAAACTTATTATTCTACATATGGAAAAAGAAGAAAAGAATGAGAAAAAGAAACAGGAAACTTGTCCAAGACCTCTGGAACTAGAGTCATTCCTGTGTGAGTATCCTGTATCCACTTTTTTATATTATTTATAAGCATATCCCAAATTTGTCACTCCCGACTTAGCATTTTGCATTCTGCTAGAGATCATCTTGATGTGTATGCTCTATGATCTGGAAGAATGTTTTTCAAAGATAAAATGGCTGCTGTGGACTAAAGAAATTGTTGTACAGACCTGTATAAACTTAAAACCAATTGCAGAGAGATATAAAAGGAGGCATCGACATGAACTTTTAGGGGAGAAACCACATCAACCAAATAATAGGAGGGGAAAGAGCTAAGACATTGCATGTTATCACTTATCACCACATGCGTGCAAAATTTCACTAAAATGGTAGGAAGATGTACAATGGTACTAGCATGACCTTTAAAAGAACACACCTTTACCTTGTGGTGACATTTCAAACCTAGCAATCTTTTATGCAACTGATGTTGAATCTCTCTAAGATCTCCTAATGAACCATCCCCTCCAGGAAATATGATTCACAAGTTCGACCTTGAACATTGTGCACAATAAGTACACAATAATTTTTGTTCAGGTAACCACTATACCAAAAGGTTAAGTCCATGGTTTGTGACTCCGCAGTGTATACCAAGTATCTTGACAATAGAAATTAGATTATTCTATTCTAGAATACAAAATTCTATGTTATTTGAAACTTGATTATTATTTTGTTATAATTTCCTAAGATAATTTTCTTAAAATTACAATTGTAAAAGCAATAATCTTTCATCATACTAACTTTTGTTTCATAATCACATTGCAGATTTGTATTATCTTTAGCTGGTGTTGATGCTGATCTCCTAATGGAAGACGAAAGTCTTGTCTGGACTAGTAAAGATGTTGTCATTGTCCTTCAGCATGAAAATGAAAAAATACCCCTAAGGTGAAGTTTAAATTATTTACTGAGAATTGACTTTTTTTTCCTTAAGAAACCTTTCTCAGATTGATTTAGCACCATGACAATAAATTTCATGCCATTTCTTCAAAATGACCCAGGTCTGTAAAAGTAGTAAAGCAATTAGAAATTTGCACCTGCAGATATGTGTTTTAGTCTGCATTTCCATTGAACTAGTTGATGCATCCCAAATAAAATCTTCGGATTAGCATAATATTTTTTGTAACCATCATAACACTAGGGTATTGTTAAGCTTTGACTGGCTCCTGCTTAACTTATTGACAAAACATGGTAGAGATTGAGACTTGTGAGCAAACCATATGATTTTGGGTGACTTGAAGCATAACTAGAGGAATTACCTGAAAAACTCAACATATAAATAGACATTATGATGAAAAATAGAATGAAGCAAATAGACATTATGAGGATAAATATAATGAAGAAAATAGGCATTATTATGAGAAATATAATGAAGAAATTATTAACCTAAAATGATTATACACTAAAACATGAATGACCTATATTATTAAAGAAAAATATCATTTAACTTAATGGTCAACTAAGCTGCAAAGGTAATAGAAAAAATTGTGAAGTAAAATGTCTTCAAAAGTTTTTGAACTGATAATATAAACTTTCTTATAACTTCCTAAGATAATTTTCTTAAAATTACAATTGTAAAAGCAATAATCTTTCATCATACTAACTTTTGTTTCATAATCACATTGCAGATTTGTATTATCTTTAGCTGGTGTTGATGCTGATCTCCTAATGGAAGACGAAAGTCTTGTCTGGACTAGTAAAGATGTTGTCATTGTCCTTCAGCATGAAAATGAAAAAATACCCCTAAGGTGAAGTTTAAATTATTTACTGAGAATTGACTTTTTTTTCCTTAAGAAACCTTTCTCAGATTGATTTAGCACCATGACAATAAATTTCATGCCATTTCTTCAAAATGACCCAGGTCTGTAAAAGTAGTAAAGCAATTAGAAATTTGCACCTGCAGATATGTGTTTTAGTCTGCATTTCCATTGAACTAGTTGATGCATCCCAAATAAAATCTTGGATTAGCATAATATTTTTGTAACCATCATAACACTAGGGTATTGTTAAGCTTTGACTGGCTCCTGCTTAACTTATTGACAAAACATGGTAGAGATTGAGACTTGTGAGCAAACCATATGATTTTGGGTGACTTGAAGCATAACTAGAGGAATTACCTGAAAAACTCAACATATAAATAGACATTATGATGAAAAATAGAATGAAGCAAATAGACATTATGAGGATAAATATAATGAAGAAAATAGGCATTATTATGAGAAATATAATGAAGAAATTATTAACCTAAAAATGATTATACACTAAAACATGAATGACCTATATTATTAAAGAAAAATATCATTTAACTTAATGGTCAACTAAGCTGCAAAGGTAATAGAAAAAATTGTGAAGTAAAAATGTCTTCAAAAGTTTTTTGAACTGATAATATAAACTTTCTTATAACTCGGACTAATTGTTATGTAATATATTTAAACGCAAACACAAATTATGATGAGATCACTTAAATTTGCTATAGAGCAATGATGTAAGAAACAGTGTTATCAATGCGCGTGAGGTGCAACGCGGGGCGCAAAGTCCCTTTACGGACACATGCACAGGGCGTTGCGCCCGAGTGAAACGAGGCGCACACCGCACACATAATTTTCAAGATAGATAATCAAGTGCAAAGAACATGTTTATGAATTTTTACATAAAAAATATGTCAAGATAAATAACATCTACTACTAAATCACAAACTAAGGTCTTAATTCCTAATGCTAACACATCCAACATAGTAGCGAGCTTCATAATTTCCCAAATCAAAAGTCAAATCCATACTAGTATTGAAGAAACATCAAATAGTAGACAAGGATAGTTAGGGTCCTCAATCAGACTACTAAAAAGGCCTAATAGGTTTATTTTGCTTTGTGGGATATGGGTATCGGGTACAAAAACCCGATTAAAATGTTAAAGAACGAAAATATACAAGGTTATGTCATGCATGCACTTTGTTCTTGGGAGGCACAAAAGACGCTCCTGCATCAAATGTGGGGCGCTTCGCCACCGCCCCGCAACGCAGGACGCATGAGGCACAGTGAGGCCTTTGATAACACGGGTAAGAAATTGGACAAATAGTGAAAATTAGAAATTCATAAGTAATAGCTTAAAATTCATCAGAAGTAAAAGAATCCATATCTGTTACAACCAAAAGATATCGTGACATCACATAGTGTGAAGTATAACCTGGATACTATGTAAAGTATAACCTGGATACTATAAATCATTTCAAATGCTAACATTTAGTGTCGGTGAATTAGAGCAAGGTGTCCCTGTTCTTATTGAGGAGCTCTAGTAGCAACCTATTAGTTTAACATTTTAACCTATTAGTTTAACATTTTAACTGTACTTTTTGGAAATCTCTATGATAAAATTATTTAATAGTTTCTTATTCTGAATGGAAAATTTTATTTATTTGATTTTTATAGTATGCCTGGAAAATTTATTGCATTGTTGTTATGTCTAGTAATATTCAACAGATAAATGAATTGAGAAGATCTTACGACCCACAGTTTGGTTATGATCATGTTTTGAAGAAAGCCGTATATTGAGGTCATTTTGTGCATTTCCCTTTAACAGCTACGTCTCAGAAACCGCAAGGCAATATGCATTCCCATCTATGTCGCAGCGCCACATATTGGCAGGATTGGCATCCGCGTTGGGAGGATTAACTGCACCATATGAGAAAGCATCACATATACACGAAAGGCCCATCCTGAATTGGCTCTGGGCCACAGGTTGCCATCCATTTGGGCCCTTCTCCAATTCATCTCAAATCAGCCTAATGCTTCAGGATGTTGCGTTGGTAAGCCCAATCTTAGTTTCAGATTATAGTTGACACTAACAGTAGCAAAACCTGACAGAAACAAGTTGTATGATTCCTTAGCTTTGAAGAAGGTAAGTTAAATATCAAGGGAAAGAAAAGAGAGCAAGTAGTAAAATGAACACATGGGGAGGAGAAATAAGAGCAATTTTCACAATCTGTTGGGCCACCTATCTCTGATATGGCTGTAAATGAATTGGAATCTTTGTTTGGTCCAAACCAGAATCCAGTTATCTGAGTCTCATAACTTTAACCTTTTTGGTTCAGTGTTGAACTGTTATTGGATTGCTAGAGAATTCTTTTTCAAATTTAGTTTTTCCTTAGATCAGTTTCCTCTGTCATCTTTTGTGATATCCCTGCAATAATAGACATCATTCTAACGTGAAAAGGATAACTTGTGTTGCTAGACGTGCCATATTCTAATTATATTTTAGTATTTATTCTAATGAGGGAAGTAAGTATTTCTGAGGAGAAATATGAAGTCTGTTGCATATATGTTTAGTATCTGTTATCGATTCTGTGATCCATGATGCCTAGGGCTTAAACTGAACTGATTTATGTTTTTCCTATTTGCATTTACTATTCTCAAAGAAAGGGTATTATTTGTATGAATTAAATTATTGTTTGAACAGTAAGCTTAAAATCCATATTTGATGGACATATGGTGATGGATTTGGATGCAACACGGATACTATTATATTTTTGCTGACCACAACAGAAGCCGTCAAACTTCTTGGCAAACTTTCGCCGTCTTGAGTCCCTCAGCCATTTGTCCCTGTCAGATTTAAAATAGTAAATTTTATTGTCCAGACTGTGGTCCATTCAAACTGTAAATCTACTCCGTTTAGCTTGATATATATATATATATATATATATATATATATATATATATATATATATATATAGAGTAAGGCTCCTATGAACTTAAGTTTATAATGAATAGTGGTGCACCAACTTTTATCCACTCATCTTGTCTTGAGATTTGTGATGCACAAATCTCAAAGTGAAACTTTATATCTTTCAAGGATCCCAGCAAGATGAGTGGTTAGAAAGACCAGTGCACCACTATCATTAAGTTCATAGGCTCTACTATATATATATATATATATATATATATATATATATATATATATATAGCAAGGCTCCTATAAACTTAAGTTGATGAGAATAGTCATCCACCAACTTTTCTATCCATTGATGTTGCCTTGGGATCCGTGAAAGATATAAAGCCCACCTTTAAGATTTGTGCATATGTTGATTTCAAGGATCCCAGGCAAGATCAATGGATATAAAAGTTGGTGAACACTCCTCCTATCAACTTAAGTTTATAGGAGCCTTGCTCTATATATATATATATAGAGCAAGGCTCCTATAAACTTATATATATATATATATATATATATATATATATATATATATATATATATATAGAGAGAGAGAGAGAGAGAGAGAGAGAGCAAGGCTCCTATAAACTTAAGTTTATAATGAATAGTGGTGCACCAACTTTTTATCCACTCATCTTGTCTTGAGATTTGTGATGCACAAATCTCAAAGTGGACTTTATATCTTTCACGGATCCCAAAGTAAGATGAGTGGTTAGAAAGTTAGTGCACCACTATTCATTATGAACTTAAGTTCATAGGAGTCTTGCTCTATATATATATATATATATATATATATATATATATATATATATATATATATATATATAGCAATACTCTATAAACTTATATATATATATAGAGCAAAGCTCCTATAAACTTAAGTTGATAGGGAGGTGTCCTGACTTTTATATCTATTGATCTTGCCTTGGGATCTGTGAAATCAACATATGCACAAATCTCAAAGGTGGGCTTTATATCTTTCACGGATCCCAAGGCAACATCAATGGATAGAAAAGTTGGTGGATAACTATTCTATCAACTTAAGTTTATAGGAGCCTTGCTCTATATATATATATATATATATATATATATATATATATATATATATATATATATATATATATATATATATATAGCAATACTCTATAAACTTAAGTTTATAGGGAATAGTCATCCACCAACTTTTCTATCCATTGATGTTGCCTTGGGATCCATGAAAGATATGAAGCCCATTTTGAGATTTGTGCATCTCTTGATGGCACAAATCTAAAGGCAACATCAATGGATAGAAAAGTTGGTGGATAACTATTCCCTATCAACTTAAGTTTATAGGAGCCTTGCTCTATATATATATATATATATAGAGCAAGGCTCTATAAACTTATATATATATATATATATATATATATATATATATATATATATATATATATATATATATATATATATATATATATAGAGCAAGGCTCCTATGAACTTAAGTTCATAATGAATAGTGGTGCACCAACTTTTTATCCACTCATCTTGCCTTGAGATTTGTGATGCACAAATCTCAAATTGAACTTTATATCTTTCACGGATCCCAAAGTAAGATGAGTGGTTAGAAAGTTAGTGCACCACTATTCATTATGAACTTAAGTTCATAGGAGTCTTGCTCTATATATATATATATATATATATATATATATATATATATATATATATATATATATATATATATATATATATATATATAGCAATACTCTATAAACTTATATATATATATAGAGCAAAGCTCCTATAAACTTAAGTTGATAGGGAGGAGTGTCCACCAACTTTTATATCTATTGATCTTGCCTTGGGATCCGTGAAATCAACATATGCACAAATCTCAAGGTGGGCTTTATATCTTTCACGGATCCCAAGGCAACATCAATGGATAGAAAAGTTGGTGGATAACTATTCTATCAACTTAAGTTTATAGGAGCCTTGCTCTATATATATATATATATATATATATATATATATATATATATATATATATATATATATATATATATAGAACAAAGCTCCTATAAACTTAAGTTGATAGGGAATAGTCATCCACCAACTTTTCTATCCATTGATGTTGCCTTGGGATCCATGAAAGATATGAAGCCCATTTTGAGATTTGTGCATCTCTTGATGGCACAAATCTAAAGGCAACATCAATGGATAGAAAAGTTGGTGGATATTATTCTATCAACTTAAGTTTATAGAAGATTTGCTCTCTCTCTCTCTCTCTCTCTCTATATATATATATATATATATATATATATATATATATATATATATATATATATATATATATATATATATATCTTCTAAGTTGTATGGACACTTCAAACATAGAGCCATCATGTCGAACAAGTGTCAGACACGTATAGTTGTTGCAGTAATTTTATTGTGTGTACCGATTAGAGCTTCTTTTGTGTTGAAGGAGCATGCCATATACGCGTGTGTTTGTCCATTTTCATTCTATATAGTCAAATGTACTTAAAGTGACTGCAAATGAAAAGAAAGGTGGGAAATGGAGGGATAGGTATGAATCTTAACAATTGATCACAATGTGTATACTTTTTAACTCTTAAGACCATACAGAACATGGCATTCGAGTTTGTGTATACAAATCATTGGATTTTAAACATCCTAAGCCATAAATATAAGCAACTTGCCTCAGATTATGTCCACTCAACTCTTATAGCAAGAAAAAACTGAAAACTCATTCCTTTCTTTCCTTTTTGGCACTTAAAATTTGCAACATCAAGATCAACGGGGTGGAGTTTCAATTTGAATAGCTCATCATTGGAGAAACGGATTCTTTCACTTCAAATTTTTCCCCAGCTAGATCATGTGTTTAAATCTGATTTGCCTACCTGTTTCTTAGAGCCAAGATTTATCCACATTTTCTTATTACAGAGAAGCACGATATACGCACAGGTTGATGCTGCTCTTCGAAGAATCCGGGAGACATCTGAGGTACCATAATGAATAAGGCTACATCCAGTTGCCTATGAGTAATTGCTAAACCAAGGACTGTCTTTCTTTTGGCACAGGCTGTTCAATCTTTTGCTGCAGAACACCTTAAAACACCACTTGGCGAGCCAGTGAAAGGAAAGAAAAAGAAGTCAAGCACAGAGCTGTGGCTAGAGAAATTTTACAAAAAAGTAACCAATCTACCAGAACCATTCCCTCATGAGTTAGTTGAACGATTGGAGCAGTACTTAGATGTAAGTATTCTTTTGTCCGTTTAGACTTCAATCTGACTAAACCATTTCTACTTTGTTATTATAATTTCCCAATTTTTTTTCCCTTCATAATATTAGAAACTTGAAGAGCAGCTCGTGGATTTATCGTCATTATTATATGACCATCGATTGGATGATGCATACCAGAACAGTACTGACATCTTACAAAGCACTGTCTTTACTCAACAGTGAGTATAATTCGGCTAGTTTCTTCCTTGGGCACTTTTTTTTCTTTTCGTTTTTGCATTATGTTAAAAGAGTCTTGGGAAGGAAGATTCTGAAAATCATTTTGGAAAATTAGATCTATTCTCTGCCTTGCCACAAATTTTATCTCAACTGTTATTATGTTAGAATTGTTGGAAGCAAGATTCTGAAAATAGTTTGGAAAACCAGATGGACTTTTGACCATCAGTGAAAAGATTGTTCAGCATACAAAACTAACTCATATGGGAACCGGTTAGTTTTTTTTTCAGTTATTATCTTAATGGTCTTTTAAAAAAAACTTCTATGTTCTTCGTTTCAGGTACGTAGAACGAGTTTTGCATACGGAAAAGGAAAAGATGATGTGTTGCCACATTGAATACACTTTTCCAACTCAAACATCACAGACTTTCGTGTATGGCGGGATCTTACTTGCAGGATTCCTTGTATATTTCCTTGTTATTTTCTTTTCTTCACCCGTGCGTTAGCAAATATCTAGTTCAAAAAAGGAGGGTTAAACTGGAATTTTTTTTTTTTAGGTGTAATTTTATTTTCTACTTTGATGAGCTGTTGTGGTCATTTTTGAGCGGGTGTGTATGCTAGAAATAATAGAAATAATGCCTAGGCCTAGGGTCTCAATAATGACCCCTTTCTTGTACATTTGGAAAATTGTGATCGAGGATGCAGAGTAGTTAATTTATTCCCTTCTATAGGAGGGTTACATCAAGTCTCATAATGAAAGTCATAGTTCTGATCTTGAAAATGCTTTTCAGAAATATTGTTGCTGTTGTTCTATTGTCATTGCATATCACAAAGCTGAGAAGCTGTCTATTGAACTTTCAGTTTTTTTTTTTTTTTTTTTTTTTTCAACCATGGGTATCAAAATCCTGAGTTCATATTTTATTGCTAAGCTGAAAGTCGTCCTTTCTAGATGCTGAGTCTTGCGCGTGAAAATATCAAAATCCTGAGTTCATATTTTATTCATCCGGCAACAACTACCCTTTTGTTGGTGCTGCAGAGGTACTTTCAGCAGATTGAATGTGGAAATTGATTTTTTGATGTTATTGATTTGGTAGAGAATTTTCAGTTTTAACCATATTCCTTCGTTGTTTAAAAAAAGTTTATGGTAGGGTAGCACCACTGAACATGTTAGGATATTAATGATAACCATCTTGTAATATTCAGGACCAAACGATGCATCACGACTCAAGACTGTTTCATGAAACCATGTCATACTTTAAATAACTTTTAATCACTATTTCATGAAATCATTTCATACATTGAGTAACTTTTAATCACTAGATGAATTTCATGTTTGAACATTTTTCTGTTTCTCGTATAATCTGACTATATCCAAAGAATCCTTCTGTAGCCCCTCTTTGTCAATAGTATTGACGTCTCTGCATTCGCCCCTTTGTCAATAGTATTGATTCCCCTCTAGAGTTCTTTGCTTATTTGTTAGAATCACCCAACATCGTTAAGACACATATATATATATATAGAGTAAGGCTCCTATGAACTTAAGTTTATAATGAATAGTGGTGCACCAACTTTTTTATCCACTCATCTTGCCTTGAGATTTGTGATGCACAAATCTCAAAGTGACCTTTATATCTTTCACGGATCCCAAAGCAAGATGAGTGGTTAGAAAAGTTGGTGCACCACTATTCATTATGAACTTAAGTTCATAGAGCCTTACTCTATATATATATATATATATATATATATATATATATATATATATATATATATATATATATATATATATATATATATATATATATATATATGAGGAATATGGAGAAACTTTATACCAAGTTTTCTGTAATGATGCCAAGAATTCTCTAAGCCCACACATTCGCAGAGAGAGAGAATTATTTTTAAAGTTACATGTGTGGGTTTTGGTGTCAAACATCACTAAGAGTTTCCTGAGGAACTTGGTACCAAGTTTTTCCATTTTTCACACACACACACACACACACACATATATATATATATATATATATATATATATATATATATATATATATATATATATATATATATATATATATATATATAGCTCTATAAACTTAAATTGATAGGGAGAAGTGTCCATCAACTTTTATATCCATTGATCTTGCTTTGAGATCGTGAAATCAAGATGCATACAAATCTCAAAGTGGGCTTTATATCTTTCACGGATCCCAAGGCAACATCAATGGATAGAAAAGTTGGTGGATGATTATTCTATCAACTTAAGTTTATAGGGCATTCTCTCTCTCTCTCTCTCTCTCTCTCTATATATATATATATATATATATATATATATATATATATATATATATATATATATATATATATATATAGAGTAAGGCTCCTATGAACTTAAGTTCATAATGAATAGTGATGCACCAACTTTTTATCCACTCATCTTGCATTGAGATTTGTGATGCACAAATCTCAAAGTGTCTTTATATCTTTCACGAATCCCAAAGCAAGATGAGTGGTTAGAAAAGTTGGTGCATGTCTCATTATGAACTTGAGTTCATAAGGCTCTATATATATATATATATATATATATATATATATATATATATATATATATATATATATATATATATATATATATATATATATATATATAGTCAATCTCTATAAATTTAAACTTAAGTTCATAATGAATAGTGATGCACCAACTTTTTTATCCATTGATGTTGCATTGGGATCCATACAAAATATGAAGCCCATTTTGAGATTTGTGCATCACAAATCTCAAGACAAATGAGTGGATAAAAGTTGGTGCCACTATTCATTACAAAATTCATAAAATCTCTTCTCTATATATATATATATATATATATATATATATATATATATATATATATATATATATATATATATATATATATATATATATATATATATATATATATATATATATATATATAGTCAATCTCTATAAATTTAAACTTAAGTTCATGTGAATAGTGATGCACCAACTTTTTATCCACTCATCTTGCCTTGAGATTTGTGATGCACAAATCTCAAAGTGGGCTTATATATTTCACGGATCCCAAAGCAAGATGAGTGGTTAGAAAAGTTGGTGCACCATTCATTATGAACTTATTCATAAACTCTATATATATATATATATATATATATATATATATATATATATATATATATATATATATATATATATATATATATATATATATATATATATATAGTCAATCTCTATAAATTTAAACTTAAGTTTATAAGGAATAGTCATTATTTTTATCCATTGATGTTGCATTGGGATCCATACAAAATATGAAGCCCATTTTGAGATTTGTGCATCTCTTGATGGCACAAATCTAAAGGCAACATCAATGGATAGAAAAGTTGGTGGATGATTATTCTATCAACTTAAGTTTATAGGAGATTTATATATATATATATATATATATATATATATATATATATATATATATATATATATATATATATATATATATATATATATATATATATATATATATATATATATATATATAATGTTTGATAGCATTGTTCACGTAAATTATATGTCATAATTGGTCACATTGTCTTGAATCCAATAGTGATAATACACTAGTCATACATTTATCAACTCACTCTTGATACACTTATTTAATCAAAGGATGTATTATGTAGAACTACCAGCTTTTAATTATTGTTATAATGAACTATGTAAGTTCAAAAATAGTTTTCTTTTAAAAAATTAATAAAAAATCTCACAAACCCTAGAAATCGCCCAAGAGAAAAGTCAGACAATGCTTTCTAGGCAAATGCACATCTATCATATATCTATGCATAAGCACAGATCAGAACCCAGTGCATTTCATCATTCTATTACAACCACTTTATATTTAAAAACCCCAATTCAAAATATCTAATTATTAATTAAATTTCTTTTTTAAACACTGTTATACATTAATTATCGTTTCTATTAGATCCTCAGCAGTAGTGCTTGTAGTTGTCATCAAGAGATAAACTCAGGTCTCAAAGATTTCATGCCATCATCGGATCAAATCAACTTCCAAAACAACAAAAATAATAAAATTAAGATATAAATACACCACAAAAAAAAAATCCAACTAAAAATAGAATCTACTTTTAGGACTTTTGGGGATATTATTCGCTGCACCGCACAAAAAGCAAAGAGGCGAAGCGACTCTTTGAATCAGATTCGACAGAAATCTGCATGAGCGTCAACGGCGACCACACACGTGGATTCGAATGTATATCCGTGTTTTTTGATTCGAATATATATCCGTGTTTTTTGGAAGAATATGATTGGAATCTTTGCGCTAGAAAAGGATGCTACTTGTTCTCAATGGATATGGTCACCGCCGGTTCGGATTTTTTGGAAGAATATGCACCCGTTGAAAATTACACATTGATTTCTTCTCAACTTATAATTCGCCAGGCTAGTTTTAACTCATTTTTGCTTACTAGAACGTTTCTTGTAAAATATAATGCACTGAAGTTAATAAAGTGTACTGAATTGCGTTCTCGTTGGATACTATGGTTTTATAATATTATATATTCTTATTTTAGGTAGATAGATATATATTATCCACCTAGCTGTTTAGCTAGGATTTTTATTTCAATGTTGTTTCCATATAATTTATAAATTCATTAAAGTAGGCAATCTCCAGAATTATTCTTCATAGTTGTATCAGACTCTAATTCTAGTGGACACCACTTGACACTATGTAGATTAGCCACTGTATCCATCTTTTTAAGAAAAAAATTTCTACATCCTCCATACCGCATGTGAAGAGATTTATTTTAAATACGAGATTTAACGTGTAAACTATACACATGAACGCGGTGACCAGATCCTCAGTCCACAAAATCAGCTTCCTAATTCCCACTACTTTTTCCCACGTCCAAACAATTAACAGCGAATTCCAACATGTCAACTCCAAACGACCTTTAACCAAACAATTCCAGGACCTCGTAACCCCTGACGTCATCCAACACGCACCCCCCAAAAAATTGAATCGTGCCCTCCAAGCTTCTCTCAGCTCTCTATAAATAAACACACACCCCCCACGTTCAATTCCCCAAAAAAATTTATTTTCTGCGGAACCATCGAGAACAAATCTCGAAATCTCCAATGTGTCCCTCTCGCCGCTACCCCTCCCCTCGGCCGGCGGCGACCCGCCGGACTTCCGCCAGGCCTTCGACGTCCTCGACGCCGACCGCGACGGCAAGATCAGCCTCAGCGACCTCAAATCCACGATCATCGCCGACGATGACGTCATCGCCTCCATGATCTCCGCCGCCGACGCCGACCGCAACGGCTTCGTGGACTTCGACGAGTTCGAGCGCGTCCTCGGCGGCGGCGCGGGGCGAGACGGGAGAGAGGTGATGGAGGAGGCGTTCAGGGTCATGGATCGAGACGGAGACGGGAGGATAGGGTTCGAGGATCTGAGGATGTACTTGGAAATGGCGGGAATGAGGGTGGAGGATGAGGAGGTGGAGGCGATGATGAGGATGGGCGGCGGAGATGAGGGCGAGGGGATCGGGTTTGAGAGCCTTGTGAAGATCCTGGCCCTTGACTTCGCGAGGTGAAGGATCTGAGAGTTGACTTCTGTTGTTGTGATGAGGTTGTAATGAGATGAGTTTTAAAAATGCAAATTAAAATCTTAGTAGGTGTTATGCAGAGAGTTTTTAAAATGCCAATTGTTTTAGTATTGATCTGAGTTATTTGCAGAATTACTTTTGGGGGCCGGGGGGGGATCAGTTTAACTATTGGTGGAGTTATTTGCAAAATTATTTTGGGAAGAACTCTGTTCAGAGAAATTTGATCATTTTTTGGCCAGTTTTTTAGGCTGAAAATAAGGATAAATTTTTAAAATAGATTTTTCAAAAATAAATTTATCAATTTCGACCTACTTGCAAAATATTTATCAAAATCTATCTAGTTTCAGTCACGTGGGTGTTAAACTCTCTGGGATTTCTAATCCTGTAAAGTTTATGAATTTTTTTTCAAAATCGATCTAGTTTTTAAAATATTTAATAAAATCGATCTAATTTTAGTCGACGTGACAGAAAGTAGGTCTATTTTAATACATATTTTGAGACTAGGTTTTTTTGATAATTTTTTGGGAATAGGTCAAATTCAAAAAAAAAATTCCTGAAAATAATCTATACAGATGGTACTAATTTGACCGGTCAAAATAGGAACTAGTTTAATTCAAAACTAGAATGTGATCTGTCCTCACTCTGTTTTAAATAATTACCAAGCCCACCGCATAAACAGGGCTTAAATTAAAATATTTTCTATTGTTTATTGGACTTCTTTTGAGCTAATTTACTCATGAACATTATGGTGAGTTCGCATGTTCTTCGTACTTTATCTCGTACTGTATATTAATTGACGTGTGATGCAGTTCTTTAATTTGACCGAGAGAGCTGATATAAATCCTTACACGTGCCATGAATTTGGTTCATTTCGTAAAACACGTGGAACTCAGTGTAGCTGGAAATCAATTATAGACGTGATAACTACAGTAATAATCCAGCGGTTGCTACAGCCTCCTATTTGTTCAAATAAACAAGGTAAAAAGTTAAAAAAGTTACTGTAGCCAAAAGTTACTCTACATTAACTTTCAATCAAGAAAAAAAAAAAGTCTCATTTATTTGTTGGCTAAATTATTATGTTGGGCTAAAAGTAACACCCATTTATCAATAATACCTAAAATTAACGTTAGGAACTACAAGACCTAAAAGTAGGCATATCTTGATTGCCGAAGTTTTGATTTGAGCCGCAAAATTAGGATTTTTTGCATATATACCCCTCAAACCTATAATGAATCAAATCTATACTAATACTATTTTATAATGAATCAATGCAGTTTAAATTTTTAGTATGTTTAATGTAGATAGCTTTAAAATGACTAATATTGATTTGAACCGGAGGAGAGGTGGTAGATCAATTCTGATTTTAAAGCTAAACATTGCCTTGAAAAATATCAGTTTAACTATTGGTCGAGTTATTTGCAAAAATAATTTTGGAAAGAACTTTGTTCAGAAAAAACTGAGTCAGTTTCTGGCCCCTTTTTTTTTAAGCCGAGAAGGGTCTCTGCAATTAATTCTATTTTGACCAATCGAAATAGAACTCGTTTAACTCAAAACCAGGCGTCCTTGTTCGGTTTTAAATAATTGCCAAACCCACCACAAAAACAGGACTTAAAGTGCTTTTATTCACTAACTTAAAATTTTTCTGACCGATGGCATTGTTTATGGGACTTCTTTGAGCTAATTTACTCGTGAACACTTTGGTGAGCCCACATGTTCATACTTTGTCTTGTAGTGTATATTGATTGACATGTGATGCAGTTCTTTAATTTGACCGAGAGAGCTGATATAAATCCTTACACGTGCCATGAATTTGGTTCATTTCGTAAAACACGTGGAACTCAGTGTAGCTGGAAATCAATTATAGACGTGATAACTACAGTAATAATCCAGCGGTTGCTACAGCCTCCTATTTGTTCAAATAAACAAGGTAAAAAGTTAAAAAAGTTACTGTAGCCAAAAGTTACTCTACATTAACTTTCAATCAAGAAAAAAAAAGTCTCATTTATTTGTTGGCTAAATTATTATGTTGGGCTAAAAAGTAACACCCATTTATCAATAATACCTAAAAATTAACGTTAGGAACTACAAGACCTAAAAGTAGGCATATCTTGATTGCCGAAGTTTTGATTTGAGCCGCAAAATTAGGATTTTTTTTGCATATATACCCCTCAAACCTATAATGAATCAAATCTATACTAATACTATTTTATAATGAATCAATGCAGTTTAAATTTTTAGTATGTTTAATGTAGATAGCTTTAAAATGACTAATATTGATTTGAACCGGAGGAGAGGTGGTAGATCAATTCTGATTTTAAAGCTAAACATTGCCTTGAAAAAATATCAGTTTAACTATTGGTCGAGTTATTTGCAAAAATAATTTTGGAAAGAACTTTGTTCAGAAAAAACTGAGTCAGTTTCTGGCCCCTTTTTTTTTAAGCCGAGAAGGGTCTCTGCAATTAATTCTATTTTGACCAATCGAAATAGAACTCGTTTAACTCAAAACCAGGCGTCCTTGTTCGGTTTTAAATAATTGCCAAACCCACCACAAAAACAGGACTTAAAGTGCTTTTATTCACTAACTTAAAATTTTTCTGACCGATGGCATTGTTTATGGGACTTCTTTGAGCTAATTTACTCGTGAACACTTTGGTGAGCCCACATGTTCATACTTTGTCTTGTAGTGTATATTGATTGACATGTGATGCAGTTCTTAATTGGCTAAATGGCACTTAAATACCCTAATGTTTTATCATAATTACACTTAAATCTTAAGTTATAAAGAGCAGCACTTTGATACTTTAAGTTGTAAAAAAATGGCACTTTAATATTCTAAATTGTAAAAAACCGACGCTTAAATACCCTATTGTTGCATCATATTTACACTTAAATATTCTAAGTTGTAAAAAGTAGCACTTTAATACCCTAAGTTATAAGAAAATGACATTTTAATACTCTAAGTTGTAAGAAAGTAACACTTAATACATTCTGTTAGTTGTCAGGACATATTCCAAATATTTTAACGACAACTATCAAAAGGTACTAATGTACCAAATTTTTTATAACTTAGAATGTTAAAGTGTACTTTTATAATTTAAAATATTTAAATATAAAGATGATGAAACAATATGGTATTTAAGTGCCATTTAGCCTTCTTAATTTGACATCCAAGATAGCTGATACCACTCTCACACTTTTCTCTAGCTAGTATAAATCCTTACATGTGCCATGCATTTATGTTATAAAAATATTCCGAGAGAGACAAGAATCTTTTGGCTATAGGGGGTGTTTGGTTCTTTTTGTTAAACACGTGAAAGTCAGTGTACCCGGAAACCAATAATAGGCCTCACAGCTAAGTAACAATCTAGTGGTTACTACCTCAGCCTACTGTTTGCAGAAATAAATAAGATAAAAATTTGAAAGTTTGAAGAAAAAATAAAAAGGCCCAACCAAACGTGCCCTTGACACAGTCATGCATTTATTTTATATGCCAAATATTTTTCCTCCAGTTGGTGAAGCCACCCGTGACAATTAGAAAAGTTAAATAGAATGAGCTATAGGACAAAAGATTTAACTTTTCAATATCTATCTCATAATCACATGTACTCTTTCTTTTCTGCATATAAAATTTTAAAAAGGGTTTTTTGCTATTAGTCCATTAAATCATCACTAATTGCATATTAGTCCCTCAAATCTTAAAAATTGCATGTTACCCTCAAATCCTATATGGTCTTGCAAAAATGATCCTTCAAGTTAAATCACATCATATTTGAGGGGAATATTTCAAAAAATCTAATGATTGAAGAAAAATAACCGTTTTACCCTCTATTATGTTCCCCAACTCATTTCTTTATGGGTATAAACCTACTACCGCTTAAAACCTAAATCTAATTGCATTCTTCTTCACCAATAGTTAGAAAAGAACCCTAATCCAAAGTTGAACATCACAAAGGTTTGAAACGTTAAAGAGGGATAGTTTGGTGATTGTAGATGTTGATTTAGAAGTTAATTCAATCATGAATAGGTTTTTAAGCTGTAATACTATATATATATATATATATATATATATATATATATATATATATATAATATATATATATATAATATAAGACCAACTTTTCTAACTACTCATCTTGCTTTGGGATCAGTGAAAGATATAAAGGTCACTTTGAGATTTGTGCATCACAAATCTCAAGGCAAGATGAGTGGTTAGAAAAGTTGGTGCACCACTATTCATTATGAACTTAAGTTCATAGAGCCTTACTATATATATATATATATATATATATATATATATATATATATATATATATATATATATATATATATATATATATATATATATATATATCACATGCATTTGCACATGTCATGATGCTGGTGCTAATATCTATCCTACTATATAATGAAACGACAAGGGGTAGTAACAAAAATGTAGAAAGGTGGACATTCATACATTCCTAGAAAACAGACAAGGCGTAGTTTGGTAATCATAAAAGAGAACCCACTTAGAGTATTAAAATGCTTTTAATCTATTAAACATAGAAATAGAAAATCATAAACCATTTGATTATAAAATTTATTTTATTGATTAGATTTCAATTACCAAATTTCTTACAAATATTAGTATGAAAATATAAATATGTTTCTAACCTATTAAACCTAAAACACTTAATTGTTATCTAATTATAAATATATATATTTTCCCGACTCACTTAGTATAAATAATATTCTTCTTCTTTATTTTCCAAACAAATACCACTAGATTAATGATTTTGATATATTCAAAACCTTAAAACCAATGAAATAAATAATGTACTTTTAAATTGATTAAACGTTACAATTCACATCTAAAAGATTTAAAACCTTTATGCATTATATATTTGTTATGGTCATAGCCACTAATCAGTGATTAAAGATAAACACTGAGTGATAATCGAAACGAACACTTTAATCCGTTACCTTAGGGCAACGCTAATCTCCATAACAAGTCCAGTGGACGTCTTGCACTCTTTATTCGAGTTCAACCGGGTTGGACGACTACCCCCCAGACGAGGAGGAGGATGGGTTGACCGACCTCCCACCAGTTTTCCTCCTTGGACGACGCGAAAGGCGGTACTAGTCGTCCGCCTAACCAGTCAATCGCCTTGAAGCTGCCTTCTCAGTTGCTTGTCCCCATGGACGACATGGGAGACTGCTAGCCACCCCCCTTTTAGTCGTTTTGTCCCCTTAGATGACGCGAGAGGCGACACTAGTCGTCCTTTCAACTTATCGACCTCATAGCGCATTAATGAGGGCGGTAAGGTGCCTACCGACTCTCTCATCCTACATGGTTCCCCCTACCTAAACGACAGTTATCTAAAATCTAATCCCGACAATCCATCAACATCGCATAAAATGCACTGTCAGCCCCTTAGCTCCTCCATCTCTCACAGTATTTAAGGTACCTCGGACTAATACGGCTGCGGACGTCGCCAATCCCATCTCATTAATGGTGAATGAACAACACTAACTCTTAAATCCACTCATCACTTGACATCTGTAAAGGCAGCTGGCGTGGCCGACAAGGACAGACCCTTATCCAATTACTAGCTAACACGTGGAAGAGAGGGCTCACCCATCAGCTGTCTCCTATCAGATAGAAAGACGAAAATACCCCCAAAACCCTAGATATAAGTAGCAATCTGTACAACAAACGAGGTAAGTGATCATTCTCAGTGAATTCCCTCTCCATATTTTGCTCTCTTCCTCATACTAACTTGACCGTCGGAGGAATCACCGGAGATCCCAACTCCGCCTCTTCCACAGATGTTCTCTTGCCGCAGGTGAATCTCTGGCCGGAGCAACGTCACCGGATATAAGAAGGGAAGACGGACTCCACTCTCTTAAGAACAAAACTCGCAGGAGATTAGTGACTGTGATTCCATATATCAACAATATTATTATTCACAAGAACTCTTTACTTGCTTACGAATTATCTATAATATGTAGTGTAGGACTTAATTTATTTTAAAATATGCTACTGAACAAACAAAACAACTCATAAAATACAAATAAAAGATATCAAAATATTTAAGAATAAAACTAATAAAGTCAAAATTCGAAAAATTAAAACAAGAGAGAGATATGATAAAAAGATAAATTTTTTTATTTTTAATGGCTGTCTTGTTTTTTATATATAAAATGTACAAAATATAAGTTGCATTTGCACATGTTATGATGCTGGTGCTAATGTATAAGGAACTAAGTGGGGTAACCCGGGAGGGTGGCGTAGCGGTGTAAGGCCCCGCTACGCACAGGCCGGGGGCAAGGTGGGACCAAAGATCTCGTGTTCGAACCCCCGAGCTTGTATGAAAAATGCTATCCCGAGCCACGGGCAGCCACGAACCCCAAGCTGAAATTAGTCCCACGCGGAAACACTGTGGGGATACCCAGTGATCAAAGGCCAAAAAAAAAACAAAAAAAAAAGGAACTAAGTGGGGTAAAATGGACTTTGGGAATGGATGACAATTCCTCCATTCTATTATTACATTGAGGATATAAACGTAATTTCCTTACTGTTTTTTATTTCTCCCAAAAAGATGACGTACATGGCCCACAGTGAGAAAAAAGGGCTTTCAATTTTCAAAATGAAGAATTGTCTCTTTTATGTGAGCTTCCAAGTTTTTTAACTAATTGAGATTATAATTTTTTAAAATATTTTTTGCCATAAACTGCATAAAAAATTAATTTTTATGAGAAAAACTTTTATGTTAAAAGTCACGTTTCACTTTACCATATTAGTCCCTCAGTTCTTAAATAATTCTATATTTGTCCATCAAATCTTTAAAATTGCTCATAAGTCGCTGAAATCTTAAGGGATCTTGCAATTTGGTCCCTCAAATCCTAAGGGGTCTTGAAATTTTCCTTTGAAGAGTAATTTGACTTATTTCCATTTTGGCACTCTAAAGTTGCGCCTTTCTTAACTTTGAAACCTCAAAAATTTTGACACTTTTTCTTGGTCAATGAACATAAATTTGATTTTGGATTAATTACATTCCGATACCCTATAGTATGATGTAACTACATGGGTGACCCTGAGGTTTGGGTATCTACAAGGGTAACCCTGAGTTAGATGCCCGGTGTGAAAGTGTTAATGGAGCTTAACTTTGCATGTGAAAAAGACAAAAATGCCCTTTCATACGAATACAATTTGCTCACCGTTTGGCGAGATTTAATCCAAGTTACTTAAGTAGAATGTAGGGGACCATACAAAGTTCAGCGATTGAAACAAGTTGAACAAATTATTAAGAAGGGTTATTTGCATATATACCACTTAAATCATGGGTACTTGCAAAAATACCCTCCAAATCTCAATATTTACAAAACCACCCCTCAAATCATCAATTTTGGAAAAAATTACCCTCAAAGCAATTAATCATCAATTTTGATAAGCTAATTTGTAATCGCAATGTAAAATTATCAACAAAATAGTTAATTTTTAGCACCAAGTTGATGATTTGTTGATTTTAGGATATTTTTCCCAAAGTTGATGATTTGAGGGTGCTTCAAATAACAAAATTTGGGGGTATTTTGCAAATGCCCATGATTTAAGGGGTATATATGTAAATAACCCTATTAAAACAAATCCTTTTATGAAAGTGTTTTTAGAAATTAGTCCCTCAAATCTTTGGTAACCCCATATTAGTTCCTCACTGTAGGCAATAAAAATTGCCTTAATAAACAAAAGTCGATATCTCTCAAACCGGAAGGAATTGGGCAAAATGACCGAGCAAACCGAACCCTTGGTCGGTTTGGTTGGCTCGTCTCGTCGAGATAGTCGATTTTCATATATAATTCGTCCAATTCGGCGTGCGGTTTGAAAGTTACGACCCGTTCTTCGTAGCATATGAGGAGGTTCGCCCCGGCAGCGAGGCTCGACATTCAACCGAGGTTCGCCCAAGTAGCGAAGCTCTCCATTCGACGAGGTTCGCCAAGCGTGGCTCTTCATTCAACCGAGGTTCGCCAAGTAGCGAAGCTCTCCATTCGAGCGAGGTTCGCCAAGCAATAAGCTCTTCATTCAACCGAGGTTCGCCCAAGTAGCGAAACTCTCCATTCGACGAGGTTCGCCAAGCGTGGCTCTTCATTCAACCGAGGTTCGCCCAAGTAGCGAAACTCTCCATTCGACGAGGTTCGCCAAGCGTGGCTCGACATTCAACGAGGTTCGCCCAAGTAGCGAAACTCTCCATTCGAGCGAGGTTCGCCAAGCGTGGCTCTTCATTCAACCGAGGTTCGCCAAGCGTGGCTCGACATTCAACCGAGGTTCGCCAAGCGTGGCTCGACATTCAACGAGGTTCGCCCAAGTAGCGAAGCTCTCCATTCGAGCGAGGTTCGCCAGCGTGGCTTCGACATTCAACCGAGGTTCGCCAAGCGTGGCTCTTCATTCAACCGAGGTTCGCCAGCGTGGCTTCGACATTCAACGAGGTTCGCCCAAGTAGCGAAGCTCTCCATTCGAGCGAGGTTCGCCAAGTAGCGAAGCTCTCCATTCGACGAGGTTCGCCAAGCGTGGCTCGACATTCAACGAGGTTCGCCCAAGTAGCGAAGCTCTCCATTCGAGCGAGGTTCGCCAAGCGTGGCTCGACATTCAACGAGGTTCGCCCAGTAGCGAAGCTCTCCATTCGACGAGGTTCGCCAAGCGTGGCTCGACATTCAACCGAGGTTCGCCAAGCGTGGCTCGACATTCAACTCTAAAGTTAGCCTTTCTTAACTTTGAAACCTCAAAATTTTGACACTTTTTCTTGGTCAATGAACATAAATTTGATTTTGGATTAATTACATTCCGATACCCTATAGTATGATGTAACTACATGGGTGACCCTGAGGTTTGGGTATCTACAAGGGTAACCCTGAGTTAGATGCCCGGTGTGAAAGTGTTAATGGAGCTTAACTTTGCATGTGAAAAAGACAAAAATGCCCTTTCATACGAATACAATTTGCTCACCGTTTGGCGAGATTTAATCCAAGTTACTTAAGTAGAATGTAGGGGACCATACAAAGTTCAGCGATTGAAACAAGTTGAACAAATTATTAAGAAGGGTTATTTGCATATATACCACTTAAATCATGGGTACTTGCAAAAATACCCTCCAAATCTCAATATTTACAAAACCACCCCTCAAATCATCAATTTTGGAAAAAATTACCCTCAAAGCAATTAATCATCAATTTTGATAAGCTAATTTGTAATCGCAATGTAAAAATTATCAACAAAATAGTTAATTTTTTAGCACCAAGTTGATGATTTGTTGATTTTAGGGATATTTTTCCCAAAGTTGATGATTTGAGGGGTGCTTCGCAAATAACAAAATTTGGGGGGTATTTTGCAAATGCCCATGATTTAAGGGGTATATATGTAAATAACCCTATTAAAACAAATCCTTTTATGAAAGTGTTTTTAGAAATTAGTCCCTCAAATCTTTGGTAACCCCATATTAGTTCCTCACTGTAGGCAATAAAAATTGCCTTAATAAACAAAAGTGCTGATATCTCTCAAACCGGAAGGAATTGGGCAAAATGACCGGAGCAAACCGAACCCTTCGGGTCGGTTTGGTTGGCTCCGTCTCGTCGAGATAGTCGATTTTCATATATAATTCGTCCAATTCCGACGTACGGTTTGAAAGTTACGACCCGTTCTTCGTAGCATATGAGGAGGTTCGCCCCGGCAGCGAGGCTCGACATTCAACCGAGGTTCGCCCAAGTAGCGAAGCTCTCCATTCAGACGAGGTTCGCCAAGCAGCGAAGCTCTTCATTCAACCGAGGTTCGCCCAAGTAGCGAAGCTCTCCATTCAGACGAGGTTCGCCAAGCAGCGAAGCTCTTCATTCAACCGAGGTTCGCCCAAGTAGCGAAACTCTCCATTCAGACGAGGTTCGCCAAGCAGCGAGGCTCGACATTCAACTGAGGTTCGCCCAAGTAGCGAAACTCTCCATTCAGACGAGGTTCGCCAAGCAGCGAAGCTCTTCACTCGACCGAGGTTCGCCAAGCAGCGAAGCTCGACATTCAACCGAGGTTCGCCAAGCGTGGCTTCGACATTCGACGAGGTTCGCCAAGCGTAAGCTCTTCATTCGAGCGAGGTTCGCCAAGCGGCGGCTTCGACATTCAACGAGGTTCGCCAAGCGGCGAAGCTCTTCACTCGACCGAGGTTCGCCAGCGGCGGCTTCGACATTCAATCGAGGTTCGCCAAGCGTGGCTCTTCATTCGAGCGAGGTTCGCCAAGCGGCGAAGCTCTTCATTCGAGCGAGGCTCGCCCACAACAGTGGTTTGACGAGGTTCGCCCACAATAGTGGTTTGACGAGGCTCGCCCACAACAGTGGTTTGACGAGGCTCGCCCACAACAGTGGTTTGACGAGGCTTCCCAAGACTGCCCACTTGAAGCATGGGAGATGTCACATCCCATAGTGGTCACATCCCACAGAGGGCATGGTTCCCCTCACAGTGGTCACATCCCACTTGAGGTATGGCTCTCCTCAATTGGGCATGGCCATATCCCACAAATCAAGGAAGTGGCCATGCCTCTCTTTGCCTATTTATAAGCCACCATCTCCACATGAGAAGGGGGGCAGCATCTGCTGGGGAGGAGGTCTTAATCTGAATTCTCAGATCTGGAGGCTCTTGAGCTCTTTGCAAACTCTTGCATCGTAGCCCTATCCAAGCAAGCTCGGGTAGAACCGAACTCAACCAGCGGAGCTTCTCTGCGTCTTGAAGCCGGCAGCGTCGATCGGATCGTCCAAGGGAAGCAAACTCGATTCGAGCATCGAGTCCTAGCTGCAAGCGAACCCGTTAAACAAGGAGGGCCTTCCTTCGCTTCGTTGTAAAAGACCCATTCTTGATTTGTAACAAACGTACGAACAATACAAATCGAGAGGAGATTTTACACCAAACACTCACGTCTTTAAATTTCCTTAAGAATTGAGGGGCTACTATGGAATTATTGAAGATTTGCGAGGCTAGTATCTAAATAACCCTTTATAAAATGAGTTGAGGGACTAATGAGGAACTATAAAGATTTTGATGGAATAATTGAAGATTTGAGAGACTAATTTCTTAATAAAATGATTTAAGGGACTAATTAGGGCTATCTTTGTAAATACTTAGACCTAGGATCATGGGTGCAATTACATTATTATACCACAAGGTACAAGAGTGTAAAAGGGTATTTTAAGAATTCCCATATTGTGTTAGTTTTCATGTTACTAAAAAATAGCGGTGTTAATAAATTGTTAGATTTTGGGCTACGGTGATACCGGTTAGCAACCTCGGGTTATTCGTGTAAATACCCAAACCTCGGGGTCACCGTGTAATTACATTATACTACAAGGTACGGAATGTAATTAATCCTTTGATTTTATCATTTGAACGTTATATGTAATAACAGTTACTCAGGCATACTCGAGATAAGCTCATAAAACTGAGCTATCATCCCTCATACATGATAACTCACATAATTCATATAAATCCCTCACATTTCTAACTCAAAGAATCTATCCACTCTCTAAACTTTTATCTGCTTCAAGATATACTCTGGAGCTCTCCCTTCCTTGCATACATCCTCTGATTTCTTTCAAGCCATAAAAAATAAACCGCAGCCACAAGAGCGATTTTTTTCACTCTCTTTGTAAAAGAATTCCCCCTCAAAATTTTGACCCTTTAATACCCCCAATGTTTATTCCTTTTTAACCTCTTTTCTTTTATAGGAATTTTAACTCCAAAACCCCAAATGTTTACACCGTATTTTTTCATGCCTTATAAAATATTGATTACTTTAATGTCTACATCTATCATAGATCTGTCAATATATTTTTTTGGTAACTAGGGAAGAAAAACAAAGTTAGAGACACTGACCTGGAAAGAGCAATTCCTCTAGCATCGTTTTCAAGCATCTGCCTCTGCTCATTGTGGTGGGTGGGATCTGAAACTCTGATGAGTTAACCCTCGCCAAACTGTCCGCACATCGATTGCCGTCTTCTCAAATATGATAAACCTTGCATTCCCACTCGCTCTTCAACAAGCTTTGAATTTTCTAAAGAATATTAAAATTTGATCAAGATGTTCAAATGAAATCAATAAACTCACTGCTACATGACAATCTATTTCCAACCAAACCTTCGATAGCTCTATCATATGGATGTATTTATAATTTTTGGATATATCCCATTTTTAATTAGAGTTAGCATGCTCTAACCTTTTCTAGAATTTTTATTTATCACGTGCATTGCACGTGCTCTATCTATTTTATAAAAACCTAACCATTTCTCCACCATCTCGTCCATCCTTCTCCCCACTTTCTCCCCTCTCGCAGATCTTCACCCTCACTTCCTCCTCACCCTTCTTCTCCAACTTTACCCGTCTTCTCAATATCACTCTCCTCTCCCTTCTCTCTCCTCCTACCCTTTCTCCTCCTCTTCCTCGACTCCCTCTTTGCTTCTGGTAAATGTTTTAGGACAGAGAGAGAGAGAGAGAGGGAGGAGAGTGAGAGAGAAGAAAGAGGTTGAGAAGTGGGGAGATGGAGAAGGAGGGAGAGTTGAAGATGATAATAAGGATCTGGGGAGGAGGAGGAAAGGAAGGAGTGAGAGAAGGGAGGGAGGGAGGAGAATGGAGGAGATGGCGAGGAGGGTGTTGGAGGCTAGATATGAAAATATGAGAAATGAGGGGTATATATGCAAAAATCTTAATTTTACCGCTCAAATCAAAACTCTGGCGATATGAATATGCCTTGTTGGTTAAATATTTTACTTTTTAGGTTTTGTTTTCGCCAGATTTAGGGCCATTGGAAAAGAGGTGTCACTTTATAGGTTAATCAGGTATTTAGCGCATTTATTATTAGCTAAATATCAGAATCCTAATCTTGGATTTTATTAGATAACCCCATAACTTTGAAAATATCATAAAATCTCCTTTAGCTTAAGTTCAAGGAAATCGAAAACCCTTTAACTTTGAAATTTTATCATGAAACCCCTCTTTAAAGCGATGGTTAGAACCGAACTCAACCACGGAGCTTCTCTGCGTACTGAAGCCCGACCGCGACGTCGATCGGATCGTCCAAGGGAAGCAAACTCGATTCGAGCATCGAGGGAGGCGTCCTACCGCTACCGACGAACCCACGTTAAACAAGGAGGGCCTTCCCTTCGCTTCTGTTGTAAAAAGACCCATTCTTGATTTGTAACAAACGATACGAACAATACAAATCCGAGAGGAGATTTTTACACCAAACACTCACGTCTTTAAATTTCCTTAAGAATTGAGGGGCTACTATGGAATTATTGAAGATTTGCGAGGCTAGTATCTAAATAACCCTTTTATAAAATGAGTTGAGGGACTAATGAGGAACTATAAAGATTTTGATGGAATAATTGAAGATTTGAGAGACTAATTTCTTAATAAAATGATTTAAGGGACTAATTAGGGCTATCTTTGTAAATACTTAGACCTAGGATCATGGGTGCAATTACATTATTATACCACAAGGTACAAGAGTGTAAAAAGGGTATTTTAAGAATTCCCATATTGTGTTAGTTTTCATGTTACTAAAAAAATAAACGGTGTTAATAAATTGTTAGATTTTGGGCTACGGTGATACCAGTTAGCAACCTCAGGGTTATTCGTGTAAATACCCAAACCTCAGGGTCACCCGTGTAATTACATTATACTACAAGGTACCGGAATGTAATTAATCCTTTGATTTTATCATTTGAACGTTATATGTAATAACAGTTACTCAGGCATACTCGAGATAAGCTCATAAAACTGAGCTATCATCCCTCATACATGATAACTCACATAATTCATATAAATCCCTCACATTTCTAACTCAAAGAATCTATCCACTCTCTAAACTTTTATCTGCTTCAAGATATACTCTGGAGCTCTCCCCTTCCTTGCATACATCCTCTGATTTCTTTCAAGCCATAAAAAATAAACCGCAGCCACAAGAGCGATTTTTTTTTCCACTCTCTTTGTAAAAGAATTCCCCCTCAAAATTTTGACCCTTTAATACCCCCAATGTTGATTCCTTTTTAACCTCTTTTCTTTTATAGGAATTTTAACTCCAAAACCCCAAATGTTTACACCGTATTTTTTCATGCCTTATAAAATATTGATTACTTTAATGTCTACATCTATCATAGATCTGTCAATATATTTTTTTGGTAACTAGGGAAGAAAAACAAAGTTAGAGACACTGGCCTGGAAAGAGCAATTCCTCTAGCATCGTTTTCAAGCATCTGCCTCTGCTCATTGTGGTGGGTGGGGATCTGAAACTCTGATGAGTTAACCCTGCGCCTCGCCAAACTGTCCGCACATCGATTGCCGTCTTCTCAAATATGATAAACCTTGCATTCCCACTCGCTCTTCAACAAGCTTTGAATTTTCTAAAGAATATTAAAATTTGATCAAGATGTTCAAATGAAATCAATAAACTCACTGCTACATGACAATCTATTTCCAACCAAACCTTCGATAGCTCTATCATATGGATGTATTTATAATTTTTTGGATATATCCCATTTTTAATTAGAGTTAGCATGCTCTAACCTTTTTCTAGAGAATTTTTATTTATCACACGTGCATTGCACGTGCTCTAATACTATTTTATAAAAAACCTAACCATTTCTCCACCATCTCGTCCATCCTTCTCCCCACTTTCTCCCCCTCTCGCAGATCTTCACCCTCACTTCCTCCTCACCCTTCTTCTCCAACTTTACCCGTCTTCTCAATATCACTCTCCTCTCCCCTTCTCTCCTCCTACCCTTTCTCCTCCTCTTCCTCGACTCCCTCTTTCGCTTCTGGTAAATGTTTTAGGACAGAGATGAGAGAGAGAGAGAGAGAGAGAGAGAGAGAGAGAGAGAGAGAGAGAGAGAGAGAGAGAGAGAGAGAGAGAGAGAGAGAGAGAGAGAGAGAGAGAGAGAGAGAGAGAGAGAGAGAGAGAGAGAGAGAGAGAGAGAGAGAGAGAGGGAGGGAGGGAGGAGAATGGAGGAGATGGCGAGGAGGGGTGTTGGAGGCTAGATATGAAAATATGAGAAATGAGGGGTATATATGCAAAAATCTTAATTTTACCGCTCAAATCAAAACTCTGGCGATATGAATATGCCTTGTTGGTTAAATATTTTACTTTTTTAGGTTTTGTTTTCGCCAGCATTAAGGCCTTAATGGAAAAGAGGTGTCACTTTATAGGTTAATCGGTATTTAGCATTTATTATTAGCTAAATATCGAGAAGGCTATCCTTAACCTTGGATGTTTATTAGATAACCCCATAACTTTGAAAATATCATAAAATCTCCTTTAGCTTAAGTTCAAGGGAAATCAAAACCCCTTTAACTTTGAAATTTTATCATGAAACCCTCTTTAAAAGCGATGGTTATTGAGGAGTTTCCTGATGAAATTTCAATTTAAAGAGGATTTTTGATAAGATCTTAGAGTTAAAGGGCTTTTCTAAAATCTCTATATCATGAATGCTTTTGAGAAGCTTCCTTTTATTTGTAAAAATTGCTTCGTATTACTTCTCAGTTTATTCTAGAAGAAGAAGATCTATTTTCTCCGAAGCTTTGTATTCTCAAACTTGGAAGAGAGAGCACATTGTAAGTACGTTGTTAGGAAAAACATTGGCAATAACCAGGGAAGATGAGGGTAGAGTAGGGCAAAGCAGATGAGATTAACAGAATTTAGTTAAGTCGAATTTAGTAATGTTTATCTTGGAGGACTTATTTAAAAGGGACTTATTGGAGGACTTATATACCCTTAATTGCACTTTTTGTATGCTCTGAAGTTTCTATAAGTTTCTATTTACTACTTATGCATATATGAGAATTTTGGTCCGGATTTTTCCGCATGATACTTACAAACTAATTTTAGAACATTTTAGTCAATAATATTTCTTGAATTTTCTCTTATGGGCACATGGAGGATGAGGTTTCTCCATTTCCACGTCTGGCCCATCGCTTGGGCTTTCAAAGTTAATGGGCCTCCAACGTAATAGCATCTGGATAATTTTATTTATCACACGTGCATTGCACGTGCTCTAATACTATTTTATAAAAAACCTAACCATTTCTCCACCATCTCGTCCATCCTTCTCCCCACTTTCTCCCCCTCTCGCAGATCTTCACCCTCACTTCCTCCTCACCCTTCTTCTCCAACTTTACCCGTCTTCTCAATATCACTCTCCTCTCCCCTTCTCTCCTCCTACCCTTTCTCCTCCTCTTCCTCGACTCCCTCTTTCGCTTCTGGTAAATGTTTTAGGACAGAGATGAGAGAGAGAGAGAGAGAGAGAGAGAGAGAGTGAGAGAAGAAAGAGGTTGAGAAGTGGGGTAAGATTGGAGAAGGAGGGAGAGTTGAAGATGATAATAAGGATCTGGGGGAGGAGGAAAGGAGAGAGGGAGTGAGAGAAGGGAAGGGAGGGGAGGAGAATGGAGGAGATGGCGAGGAGGGTGTTGGAGGCTAGATATGAAAATATGAGAAATGAGGGGTATATATGCAAAAAAATCTTAATTTTACCGCTCAAATCAAAACTCTGGCGATATGAATATGCCTTGTTGGTTAAATATTTTACTTTTTTTAGGTTTTGTTTTCGCCAGCATTAAGGCCTTAATGGAAAAGAGGTGTCACTTTATAGGTTAATCTGGTATTTAGCACGCATTTATTATTAGCTAAATATCAGAAGGCTATCCTTAATCTTGGATTTTTATTAGATAACCCCCATAACTTTGAAAATATCATAAAATCTCCCTTTAGCTTAAGTTCAAGGGATATCAGAAAACCCCCCTTTTAACTTTGAAATTTTATCATGAAACCCCTCCTTAAAAGCGATGGTTATTGAGGAGTTTCCTGATGAAATTTCAATTTAAAGAGGATTTTTGATAAGATCTTAGAGTTAAAGGGGCTTTTCTAAAAATCTCTATATCATGAATGCTTTTGAGAAGCTTCCTTTTTATTTGTAAAAAAATTGCTACACATTACTTCTCAGTTTATTCTAGAAGAAGAAGATCTATTTTCTCCGAAGCTTTGTATTCTCAAACTTGGAAGAGAGAGCACATTGTAAGTACGTTGTTAGGAAAAACATTGGCAATAACTAGGGAAGATGAGGGTAGAGTAGGGCAAAGCAGGTGAGATTAACAGAATTTAGTTAAGTCGAATTTAGTAATGTTTATCTTGGAGGACTTATTTAAAAGGGACTTATTGGAGGACTTATATACCCTTAATTGCACTTTTTGTATGCTCTGAAGTTTCTATAAGTTTCTATTTACTACTTATGCATATATGAGAATTTTGGTCCGGATTTTTCCGCATGATACTTACAAACTAATTTTAGAACATTTTAGTCAATAATATTTCTTGAATTTTCTCTTATGAGCACATGGAGGATGAGGTTTCTCCATTTCCACGTCTGGCCCATCGCTTGGGCTTTCAAAGTTAATGGGCCTCCAACGTAATAGCATCTGGATAAGGGTAGTTTCCTTTGGCAAAAGGCTGCCCACGTGTTGCCCCGCCCCTCAAGGGCAAATCCGTCATTTACCATCTCAAAACTTCGCTCCACCTTGACTCTCATATAAGCTCTTGTAACCGTCTCCAGTTCTCGACCCCGAAACCCGATGGCGGTTCAGCTAACGTCTCCCACATTTTCAACATCCCCGAACTACCCTCGCCATTCCTCCAAATTCCCTCCGATCTCCTTCCTCCTTCGACGCTCTCAAACAAAACCCTAACCCTAGCCCTAGCCTTTTCCAATCGACGTCGATTTGCTGCTGTTCGAGCTTCTTCACAGCAGCAGGAGCAAGTAGAGGAAGCGAGGGGACCGAATCAAGAAGAGGGAATGGAATGGGGAAAGGTCTCGGCCGTTCTCTTCGACATGGACGGCGTCCTCTGCGACAGCGAGGAGCCCTCGAGGATGGCGGCCGTCGATGTGTTCGCCGAGATGGGGGTCTCAGTTACTGCTGAGGATTTCGTGCCGTTCATGGGGACTGGTAATGCTCTCTGATTTCTTGATTCTTTGATGATTGTTGCTCATCTAGTTGATAGATGATTTCTGATAATGTGTGTAAATTGATGGAGTAGGCGAGGCTAATTTTTTGGGAGGAGTGGCATCAGTTAAGGGCGTGGCGGGATTCGATCCGGAGAAGGCAAAGAAAAGGTTTTTCGAGATATACCTCGACAAGGTGAGACGAGCTGCTAGTTACATGATTACATTTGCTCAAATGTACTTGTAAGTAGTTCGAGTCTGAGTCGGGGTTTATTGCTTGGTTTTAGTATGCGAAACCTGATTCTGGAATTGGATTCCCGGGGGCGCTTGAGCTTATCATGCAGGTAAATGTGTTTCTTTTTTTGTTTTGTGGATTATGTGTATGTTTAGCTCAATGGCGAAGCACTAGGTTTATTGTGTATGGTTTTGAATCAGTGTAAGAATCGCGGGCTTAAGGTGGCTGTTGCATCTAGTGCTGATCGGATCAAAGTTGATGCGAATTTGGCTGCTGCTGGCTTGCCCGTCTCTATGTAAGTCCTTACAAATATTGTCGTTTGTAGTTGGATATAGATGTGTGTTTGTCCTTAATGCATGTTGATTTACAATCATCTGCATTACCTTTATATGTTCTATTTATTTTAGTCCAACCTCTTTAACTTTAGGGATATCATTAATTCATTATTACGACACATTATTTTTATGCAAGCATCCCCGTGTTGCATTACAAATTAGTATGGTGAATCGGAATATTTCTTGCATACGGTTTTCTATATCCTTTTTTATCAGTTGTTTTATCTACTAAAAGGGCAAGCATATCTGACACTTTCTTGATCTGTCAATATCCATGTGTTCATTAATTGTTTTCTACCTATATTAAATACCAGATTTGATGCGATTGTTTCTGCGGATGCATTTGAGAACCTAAAACCTGCTCCAGATATTTTTTTAGCTGCATCAAAGAAGTTGGATGTACATCCTAGCGAGGTATATCATGCCAGACATGTTAGCATGTTTTTTTCTTCTTCCTTATATGCTAAAGAAATTGCAGAGTTTGTGAAGATGCTATGCTTAATGTAAACGTTTCTTAAATTTTTTTATACTTTTCACCATTACTTTATTTGTTATGCTATTCTTCTACCTTTGCATTTATTTACCTTTTGTTTTTGTTTTTTTGCAATAGAGTTCTTCATTTATTCTTTTTCTACAAGTTTTATGACTTTACTTTTATTCACAACATTTTTAAGTGTGGTCCTGTAGAATTCTATAATCCTCACCTTATCAAGATTAGATTAGAGTACCTTGCCAGATCTGTATCACATAGGTCAACACTTTCAAAAGATATATTTTTTCCTTCTTTTCACACATAATAACTATTATTGGAAAGCACCTCTTTGGACTTGAACTTCTACATTTTTGGTTAAAATTTTGACGTCCTTCTTCTTGTAATCCTTTCAATGGAGGTGCTGGCAAATATTTGCTCCATTCATCTTTGTGAGGTCCATGTTCTCTGATTAAATTTGACACCTTTCATATCCTATTCAGTGTCGTCTTTATTTCTTGGGAAGATCCTATTCAGCTTCTTTTATTAATTGAAAATTTTAACCCTGCTCGCGTTCAGTTATTACTGAGAAGTTTCATTGAGCATCTTTAGCTGATGCTATGGTAAACTGATAAATGACCAGGTGATCAGCTAATTTGTATTTTAATCCGGCTTCTTGTAGTAATTGAAAATTTTAACCCTTCCCCCTTTCAGTTATCACTGAAAAGTTTCTTTTAGCATCTCTAGCTGGTGCTTTTGTAAAACGATAAATGACTAGGTGATCAGCTAATTTAATTTTAATTCGGCTTTGTTACATACATCACAATTCATCTTACCTCTTAACTGCATACTGCAACCATTATGAAGAAAGTTTTTGTTGTTGTTGTTGTTGTAGAAGCTGTATATGGTGATGAGTAGATGATTACGGTTTAAGTTTCTTTTTTAATCTGGTGTTATATCTAGAAGTTACTTGACAATGAGTTCTAATTTGTACTTAGAAGTTTGTTTTCATATAGATGTGATTCAAGATCTAGCCTCTTAACCACATAGTGTTACGTTCAGCACATTGATATTTAAGGAATTAGTAACATGATGAATTCTACTCTCATTTTAAAGAATTTAAAGAGTTACCCGACCAAGTGGTTTCTACCATAATCAAGTTTCAGATTTCTAACCTCAAAATTATCCAGTGCCTAGTGATTGAAGATGCTCTTGCTGGAGTTCAGGCGGCCAAAGCTGCACAAATGAGGTATGCATGGTATCATAATTACTATTTGTTATTCATGAATCCCTTACTTTCTTCACAATTGCCCACCCAAAAGGTAAGTGACAGTCATGGTATTAGAAGATAGCAACTTTGAAGGCTGGCAGTGTAGGGTAAGCGGAGGAGATAAAGGAAGGGGAAATTTTTTTCCCGTAATTAACAAGTGTTGGATGTTAACATCAGAATTGCATCGAGTTGAATCCATTTGATGCTCTACAAGTCATTGTTGAATTTCATAGCTGCAATATTTAATGTACAATAATCCATGTACTATGTTGACTCTTGTAGTTAGATCTGCGTAACCTGACTTTTTTTTATGTCTTTTATTTGACTGGTCTCAGAAAATATGAGTTGGTTGAATAGCGTGATGTAGGAATAGATAACACGACCTTACCGATTAATGTTGCATTTATATTTTGTATCCTCCTTTCAGTCGTTAATTAAAGTTGGTTCCATTCTCCTATGCGATGGTGCTTGAGTATATATAGTGCACTTCATAATTTCTAATATCTAGATTTAGAATTATGCAAAGTCTCAATAATGTTGGATGTACTGTTTAGAGGTTTTGTCTCACCACTCAATGATAGCAGAATTAATTAATTTTTTTGCTACATGCAGATCTATTGCTGTGACTACTACACTATCTGAAGAGAAAATGCTGCAAGCTGGTCCTTCTCTCATCAGAAAGAATATTAGAGATATTTCAATCAATGACATTCTTGACGGTGGACATCCTGATGCTTATAGTATGTAGTTCAGAAGTTAATCATTGTATTTTGTTATCCATCAGTGTATGTAGCATGGTGGGTACCTGCAGCTGGTTCATACTTTAGAAAAATAGTTGTGCCATTTATTGTAACAGATTATCAGAGAAGTTCTCTTAGTTACATTGAAAAGTTTGATTGTGCTACTTTTTAAGATAATAAGATTTTTGGGTTCTGAATGGGTTGTAGACGTAGTTATTCAGTCATGAGATTTTGATCATAATGGATGAGAATTCTTTTTCAATACTTTCTGTTGAATTCTAATATAAAGAGGTTCTTGCAGATAAGACGATGCAAAATCTTCCGGATATTAACTTCCTAGAGCCTACTTCTTCAGAAGCACTGAATAAAGAAGTAAGCATTGAAGGTGTTCAGGATATGAAGTCCAGCCCCGAGGAAGGCCAGTTCTTTGGAGGGTAAGAACAACTCTACCGGGAAAGTTAATAGTTTCATTGAGCTTGCTGTCTGTTGTTCTCACAAATATTATCATCTTGGTCCTATAAATATAGTGAGTACCCGGTCCTGTTTGTTGTCTACAACTTAAACATGTATTTTAAACTCTCATTATTGCCAATCAATTTGTGCATGTTGCCAGTGGTGTGGCAGAATTTCATTGGCATTTGTAGAACATATTCTTTCTTAACGATAGACCACAGAGATTGTTTACACTATAACTCGTCACACAATATCCTCAAGTTGGAGTGAACTTCACACATCATATATCCATTTTAGGGTTTCTATGTTAATGTTTTAACATTCATGATGCATACTTGTAAGATCTCAATTGTATTGTGATTAAGTTTCTGATGAAAACGATTTCTCAAAGGAGGGTTGAGGCAACAATGAGGGAGGTCAAATTATTTTTTATTATTATTTTTGGGGGTTGGGTTTTTTGGGGGTGTTGGGTGGGAAGCTGGAAGAGGGAGAGAGAAGGGGTGGCTGGTCTGCAGTTTTGGGAAGACCCTTATTTAGGTCTTTGCTATGGAATCATAACACAGCATGTCAGGGAAGTGATGTGGTGCGATGGGGGTTGGTTTTGGTGGTTTTAGTTGTTTTGGTTTTGGAAGAGAAAAGGGCGGTATGGGGGTGGGGTTTGTTGGAATGGAGTGGAGGAGGGGCTGGCTGGCTGCGGAATGGAAGAGACTCTTCTTTTGGGAAATAGAATTAGGTTTTTGCTAAGAAATCATAATACACTCTGATAGCATGGTGGGAATTTGACTTGATCTCAAAGAGATAGAGTTACATTTTATTATGAGGAAAGCAAATAGGATATAGTTGGATAATTTTCCAATGCGAGACTGAAATAAAGTTGGTTCCATTCTCCTATGCGATGGTGCTTGAGTATATATAGTGCACTTCATAATTTCTAATATCTAGATTTAGAATTACGCAAAGTCTCAATAATGTTGGATGTACTGTTTAGAGGTTTTGTCTCACCACTCAATGATAGCAGAATTAATTAATTTTTTTGCTACATGCAGATCTATTGCTGTGACTACTACACTATCTGAAGAGAAAATGCTGCAAGCTGGTCCTTCTCTCATCAGAAAGAACATTAGAGATATTTCAATCAATGACATTCTTGACGGTGGACATCCTGATGCTTATAGTATGTAGTTCAGAAGTTAATCATTGTATTTTGTTATCCATCAGTGTATGTAGCATGGTGGGTACCTGCAGCTGGTTCATACTTTAGAAAAATAGCTGTGCCATTTATTGTAACAGATTATCAGAGAAGTTCTCTTAGTTACATTGAAAAGTTTGATTGTGCTACTTTTTAAGATAATAAGATTTTTGGGTTCTGAATGGGTTGTAGACGTAGTTATTCAGTCATGAGATTTTGATCATAATGGATGAGAATTCTTTTTCAATACTTTCTGTTGAATTCTAATATAAAGAGGTTCTTGCAGATAAGACGATGCAAAATCTTCCGGATATTAACTTCCTAGAGCCTACTTCTTCAGAAGCACTGACTAAAGAAGTAAGCATTGAAGGTGTTCAGGATATGAAGTCCAGCCCCGAGGGAGTCCAGTTCTTTGGAGGGTAAGAACAACTCTACCGGGAAAGTTAATAGTTTCATTGAGCTGGCCGTCTGTTGTTCTCACAAATATTATCATCTTGGTCCTATAAATATAGTGAGTATTTGGTCCTGTTTGTTGTCTACAACTTAAACATATATTTTAAACTCTCATTATTGCCAATCAATTTGTGCATGTTGCCAGTGGTATGGCAGAATTTCATTGGCATTTGTAGAACATATTCTTTCTTAACGATAGACCACAGAGATTGTTTACACTATAACTCGTCGCACAATATCCTCAAGTTGGAGTGAACTTCACACATCATATATCCATTTTAGGGTTTCTATGTTAATGTTTTAACATTCATGATGCATACTTGTAAGATCTCAATTGTATTGTGATTAATGTTTTAACATTCATGATGCATACTTGTAAGATCTCAATTGTATTGTGATTAAGTTTCTGATGAAAAGGATTTCTCAAAGGAGGGTTGAGGCAACAATGAGGGAGGTCAAATTATTTTTTTTTATTATTATTTTTTGGGGGGTTGGGTTTTTTTTGGGGGTTGGGTGGGAAGCTGGAAGAGAGTGGATGAGAGAGAAGGGGGTGGCTGGTCTGCAGTTTTGGGAAGACCCTTATTTAGGTCTTTTGCTATGGAAGCATAACACAGCATGTCAGGGAAGTGATGTGGTGCGATGGGGGGTTGGTTTTGGTGGTTTTAGTTGTTTTGGTTTTGGAAGAGAGAAAAGGACGGTATGGGGGTGGGGTTTGTTGGAATGGAGTGGAGGAGGGGCTGGCTGGCTGCGGAATGGAAGAGACTCTTCTTTTTGGGAAATAGAATTAGGTTTTTTGCTAAGAAATCATAATACACTCTGATAGCATGTTGGGAATTTGACTTGATCTCAAAGAGATAGAGTTACATTTTATTATGAGGAAAGCAAATAGGATATAGTTGGATAATTTTCCAATGCGAGACTGAAATAAAGTTGTCTTAACTTCTCTAGACCCTAACTACTCTGACGATATCTATGCACCTTGTATGACTTGATTTTTCATTTGAATAAGCCAGTTCCTCTTTCAATAGGTTTGTCGGTCCTTCCAGTGTTGACATGTGATGCTATACTAACCACTTTAACAATTTTTATTTCGGATTACCATCTGATGCTATACCTTCCAGTATTTGCTTGTGATCTGGTATAAAGGTTTTAGGTTTAATTGACAGGTTGCTGGGTTCTCGGCGAGATATCTTAAGATATGGAAGCCTGGGAATTTCTGTTTCTTGTCTCTTTTTCGCTGTCTCTAATTGGAAGGTATAAACAATATCTTGAAACCTAAAGACAGTAATGAAAACATACTGCTGTTTTCAGTATAATATTCAGTCTTTCGCTTATGATTCTTTAGTTTGGATTGAAAATGAATAAATTTAATGTCTATTCCAAGGCTGAAAAGAGTGGATAACGGTACCTTATTTTCCAGTTTATTTAATTCTCAAACTTCTTTTAATTGATAACTTAAGATATGGCCTAAGAATTTCTGGTTGTCTCCATTTCACTTTCTCCATTTGGAAGGCATAAACAATATCTTAAATCCTAAACTGAATAATGAAAGCATACTGTTGTTTTAAGTATACAATCTTTTGCCTATCATTCTTTAGTTTTGATTGAAAATGAATAAATTTAATGTGTACTCCGGGCTGAAAGGAGTGGACAGTGGTTACCGATTTTCTGGTTTATTGATATCTCAAGCTTCTTGAACTTGATATCTTTTTCATCACGAAAATACTGATTAACTGTCTGCTTTAGATCTTGTGTTTGTTATAGGTGCCAATGCACAGGTTCCCCATTCTTGTGATTTTAATACTTATAACACACAAGAACAGGAAAAAAGACTGCTAAGTGGAAATACAACTTCACAAAAAAATTATCAAATGGAGTGATGCCAGTTGCTCCAGTAGTTTCTTTTTTTTTTTACCACAAACCTAAGATGAAAGTAGCAGTCAGCACATTTATGTATTGCTTACATATATAATATGTATATGCATAACATAAAGGCATACTCTTTACTGTTTATTTATATGTGATAAACATCTAAAGTGTAATACATGTATAAACCTTAAAATTGTCAGTTTTGCAGGCAATGCAGTATGCATCTGTGAAAGGTGTCTTTAATCTGTTCTCTGGGGGTAAAAGTTTGATGTTCAGTCAGAAGGAAGGTAATTTGTTTTTTAATTGATCATATATATTGAAGTCTAGTAACTTTTCATTTGAAAGAGAAAATGCCACCTGAATCTGTTTTCTCTGAGGTCTTCACCTTCTTTTCCATTTTATTGCCTTAGTCTTAAAGTTGGCATCAAGTCAAAGATGTGCTATCAGGTTGACATCCCATTATAAGAATGTGGATGATCTTTTCTAGGCTCACACTCTATTTTACAGTTTCTCTCAATAGTCGAGTTTCATCATTAGCAGCTCCTCTTGCTCATAGCCAGAATCTTGATACCAACTCAGAGGATTGCAAATAGTTCGATGCTCAGTTATCAGAAATTTTTCATTTTCCCCCAAGGAGTCTGCTCCGCAGACAATCCCATTTTTTTATGGGGAGAGGTTTTGATACTGATCATAATTTGCTTCCCTGTTTTATTTTTGATTCTGGACAAACTATGACGATCTGTGATCCCTCCCTATTCTATTTTCATCTATTTTGGCCATCAGCATATGGTTTTACTGCTTATTAACTTTCTAGGAGAACCTGGTTCGTCAAGAGTACAGCAACTCAAAAGTTATTTAGCTGATCTAGAGGACAGGTGGATATATTTAAACCTTCGCATTTTGACAAGGGTTTTATATTTTATTGGATTTTCCATCTTTACCATGAAGTATTAATCTGCCTTCTTCAGGGGTTCTGCTTCAGATGTGCCCGAGTTTCCTGCTAAGCTTGACTGGCTGAACACTGCACCACTTCAGTTCCATAAGGTAGTTTATAATTTTATAACCATTGCCATTTGCTATACTTTTTGGTGTACTGATACATACCAATATACTGCTTTTGTCCTTAAGTAACTGGTACTTTAACCTGTTTCTAGCATGATGTTTAGTGATTTATAGTCATATTTCAGGTAGCATGAGAATGTTATTACCTTTCTGAGTACTATTATTATTGTCATTGTTTCTTTCTCATGAATTATGATGCTCCTATCGTAATTACAATGATGGCACTGTTTGATAATTTTTTAAGATCCATATATTTCACATGTATCAACATATCAGTAACTTTCTTATCTTCCTAGTTTTCCAGGCAGCATCTGACCGGTCCTATTGCGGTCATGGGTGTTCATAGCAGATGGTGGGTAGCAAGCTTTATAATGAGAGATTAGATTCGTGTAGAGAGCCTTCTTATTTAATATATTAAAACAAAGCCATTTGGTCCTCATTATTCCTTTAGAAATTCCAATATAACTGATATAGTCACGTGTCAGCACTGAATTCTCCGAAAACAAACATCTGGAATGTTTGACAATCATTCCGTTACAAATCAAAACTGGATTGCTCAAAACATAAACCAAATATTATATAGATATATTGTAGTCAGATCAACATTAGTCAGAAAAGGGAAAAGATGCAGGGCTCCTAATCATCATTTTGCAATGAAGATCTTCATTCTTTCTTTCATATTTGGATCAGAGCTCACAGCTCAAAAACCCTAGATTGGATTTTACTTCATCTATGGTCTGCTTTGGCTTTAGGGTTTCAATCTAGATATTCAAGTAAACTAAGGCTCAAATGCTGATTACATTAAAACCCAAAAATCGCTATGATAGCCATCTTTGATCTGTGTAACATCTGCTATGGCTCCTTGTGTTGGTACAAAATTGCCTCAACTAAACAGGTCCAAATTTCCTTGGGCATTCCAGATATTCTGGAGGCATGGACCTCAAACTGCCATAACACCTTCTATATAGGCTATATCAGCTGCCATCTGGAAATTGCTTCCTTCTTGACTTGGAATTTTTCCACTCAATATGAGCCCCTTTAGTTATATACACATGCATTTGTGAAGCAGAAAAAAGTGAAACCATTAATGTGCCATAAAAGAACCCTCTAGTTAAAAGGCTTGTGATGCAGGACAATCATCAGCCGTTGATCATGAATTTTATAGATTTACTGGAATCTTTGTTATTTTAGTAATATTTGATGTAATCTCCAATTTTAGGTAAAGATTTTCGTAGGATTTGATTTAGGATTGTTAGGATCTCGAGATTTATTTTGTTAGACTTGTTTCCTTTTATTAGGATTTAGTTAGGATTTTGATTTCCTTTCCATGTTTAGTTTTTTCTCTATAAATAAGAGATGTAATTCTCAATGAGGGATAGACATTGATGAATAAAAAAATTGAGTTTGAGAATTCTCTTGTGAGCATGTGAAGTGTTCTTTGGCATGTGATTTGTCTTTTGTTTGGGGGTGTGAAGCCCTTAGGTGTGAGGCCTAGTTAGTTATCTAAAATTTTTTTCACTTTCAATCCTAGCTATCCGATCTCAACTACAAACAAAAAGAGAAAAATTTACTGTTCACAGATGAACAGTGTCAGCCGTCGCCGGTTCTCCTCCGATCGTCCCTTAATGAGTTATGATCCATGTCTTACAACACATTTCGGAAAGTTATCGAAAAAAAATCATCCCCTTTCGATCGTTCAGTTCGAGCATCCACCAAAATTCACGATGTCGAGAATCTCGTGATTTCCCATCGAATCGGGTTGGCGTCGAAGGCAATACATTCGAGCCATCTACTTTGGATCAGACCTCATCATCATTTGATCGGAGACAATCATTAGCCGTTGATCATGAATATTATAGATTCTTGGAATCTTTGTTATCTTCCTAGTTTTCCAGGCAGCATCTGACCGGTCCTATTATGGCCATGGCTGTTCATAGCAGATGGTGGGTAGCAATCTTTATAATGAGAGATTAGATTCGTGTAGAGAGCCTTCTTATGTAATATATTAAAACAAAGCCATTTGGTCCTCATTATTCCTTTAGAAATTCCAATATAACTGATATAGTCACATGTCAGCACTGAATTCTCCGAAAACAAACATCTGGAATGTTTGACAATCATTCCATTACAAATCAAAATTGGATTGCTCTAAACATAAACCAAATATTATATAGATATATTGTAGTCAGATCAACATTAGTCAGAAAAGGGAAAAGATGCAGGGCTCCTAATCATCATTTTGCAATGAAGATCTTCATTCTTTCTTTCATATTTGGATCAGAGCTCAGAGCTCAAAAACCCTAGATTGGATTTTACTTCATCTATGGTCTGCTTTGGCTTTAGGGTTTCAATCTAGATATTCAAGTAAACTAAGGCTCAAATGCTGATTACACTAAAACCCAAAAATCGCTATGATAGCCATCATTGATCCGTGTAACATCTGCTATGGCTCCTTGTGTTGGTACAAAATTGCCTCAACTAAACAGGTCCAAGTTTCCTTGGGCATTCCGGATATTCTGGAGGCATGGACCTCAAACTGCCATAGCACCTTCTATATAGGCTATATCAGCTGCCATCTGGAAATTGCTTCCTTCTTGACTTGGAAGTTATCCACTCAATATGAGCCCCTTTAGTTATATACACATGCATTTGTGAAGCAGAAAAAAGTGAAACCATTAATGTGCCATAAAAGAATCCTCTAGTTAAAAGGCTTGTGATGCAGGACAATCATCAGCCGTTGATCATGAATTTAATAGATTTACTGAAATATTTGTTATTTTAGTAATATTTGATGTAATCTCTAATTTTAAGTAAAGATTTTCGTAGGATTTGATTTAGGATTGTTAGGATCTCTGAGATTTATTTTGTTAGACTTATTTCTTTTTTATTAGGATTTAGTTAGGATTTTGATTTCCTCTCCATGTTTAGTTTTTTCTCTATAAATAAGAGATGTAATCCTCAATGAGGGATAGACATTGATGAATAAAAAAATTGAGTTTGAGAATTCTCTTGTGAGCATGTGAAGTGTTCTTTGGCATGTGATTTGCCTTTTGTTTGGGGTGTGAAGCCCTTAGGTGTGAGGCCTAGTTAGTTATCTAAAATTTCTTCACTTTCAATCCTAGCCATCCGATCTCAACCACAAACAAAAAAAAAGAGAAAAAGTTACTGTTCAGCCTTCACCGGTTCTCCTCCGATCGTCCCTTAATGAGTTATGATCCCTCGCCGCGAAGGTCTTACAACACAGCTCGGGAAAGTTATCGACTGAAAAATCTGCCGTCTCTCCCTTTCAGATCCCGTTCAGATTCGAGCATCCACCAAAATTCACAGTATCGAGAATCTCGTGATTTCCCATCGAATCCGGGTTGGCGTCGAAGGCAACACATTCGGGAGCCATCTACTTTCGGATCGGAGCCCTCACGCCGCTCCCCATCATTTGATGCAGGACAATCATTAGCCGTTGATCATGAATATTATAGATTTACTGGAATCTTTATTATTTTAGTAATATTTGATGTAATCTCCAATTTTAGGTAAAGATTTTCGTAGGATTTGATTTAGGATTGTTAGGATCTCGAGATTTATTTTGTTAGACTTATTTCTTTTTATTAGGATTTAGTTAGGATTTTGATTTCCTCTCCATGTTTAGTTTTTCTCTATAAATAAGAGATGTAATCCTCAATGAGGGATAGACATTGATGAATAAAAAATTGAGTTTGAGAATTCTCTTGTGAGCATGTGAAGTGTTCTTTGGCATGTGATTTGTCTTTTGTTTGGGGGTGTGAAGCCCTTAGGTGTGAGGCCTAGTTAGTTATCTAAAATTTTCTTCACTTTCAATCCTAGCTATCCGATCTCAACCACAAACAAAAAAGAAAAAGTTACTGTTCAGCCTTCACGGTTCTCCTCCGTCGTCCCTTAATGAGTTATGATCCCTGCATGAGGTCTTAACCTGAATTATCATAGTCTCCCCTTCAGATCCGTTGATTCGAGCATCCACCAAAATTCACGGTGTCGAGAATCTCGTGATTTCCCATCGAATCCGGGTTGGCGTCGAAGGCAACACATTCGAGCCATCTACTTTCGGATCGGAGCCCTCACGCCCCCATCATTTGATGCGGGACAATCATCACCGTTGATCATGAATATTATAGATTCTTGGAATCTTTATTATTTTAGTAATATTTGATGTGATCTCTAATTTTAAGTAAAGATTTTAGTAGGATTTTGATTTAGGATTGTTAGGATCTCGAGATTTATTTTGTTAGACTTATTTCTTTTTATTAGGATTTAGTTAGGATTTTGATTTCCTCTCCATGTTTAGTTTTTCTCTATAAATAAGAGATGTAATCCTCAATGAGGGATAGACATTGATGAATAAAAAATTGAGCTTGAGAATTCTCTTGTGAGCATGTGAAGTGTTCTTTGGCATGTGATTTGTCTTTTGTTTGGGGGTGTGAAGCCCTTAGGTGTGAGGCCTAGTTAGTTATCTAAAATTTCTTCACTTTCAATCCTAGCTATCCGATCTCAACCACAAACCAAAAAAAAAGAGAAAAAAGTTAGTGTTCACGGATGAACAGTGTCCACCATCGCCGGTTCTCCTCCGATCGTCCCTTAATGAGTTATGATGCCTCGCCGCCAAGGTCTTACAACACAGCTCGGGAAAGTTATCGGCGGTGAAAAATGCACCCTTCGAGATCCGTTGATTCGAGCATCCACCAAAATTCACGGTATCGAGAATCTCGTGATTTCCCATCGAATCCGGGTTGGCGTCGAAGGCAACACATTCGGGAGCCATCTACTTTCGGATCGGAGCCCTCACGCCGCTCCCCATCAGCTTGCATAAGGACTCACTCACCTGAGATTGGATTTGTTCACTAACTTGATGACCACGCTACTCGGGCATGGGATACAAAGCTCTCTTAAATGCCAATATAGTAATATTCTTCTTCTTCAAGCTTTCTTATCCTCTACATTTATATCAGTAGTTACTATATTTATTTTAAGATCATTTAGATGTTTTTTAGTAATTTGTTAATGGTTGATATGCAGTTTTAAGCTTTCAATGTGCTGCAGAATTTGAAAGGAAAGGTGGTCTTGCTAGATTTTTGGACATATTGCTGTATAAACTGTATGCATGTCTTGCCAGATCTCGAATTCCTTGAAAAGAAATACGCTGATAAGCCGGTAACTTCCGTATCTTCTATTTCAGAAACATTCATATGAACCTCCTTATTGTTTAGTTTCTTTCTCGTTGTACTGGTTTGTGTTGACAGATCTGTATCTTCTGTATTTTTACTTGGATCTATCTCCCTTTAGATTGAGAAAGTTTTGAATCTAAGATAAAAATTGTACCACCAGCTCAGTTGTTTATTGGATTAATCATAGACTTAGGATGACAGTCTGAAAGCCTCTGGATGTAAGACCTGAAACATTTATTCCATCAAAAATTCAATCTTTATTCGATTCTCTGCAAATTAGATTGGAAAGTGTTTGATTGGCGTGTGATAACTCATACACCTCAGATTCAACTAAGAAATTTGCCTCTTAATGATTATTTGCGAAGACTATTTCTTTTTATGTTCCTTGGCTTAGGACTTCCTTAGCTCTGTTGTTCACATTGCTATTTGAGTTTGAGTCTCTTGTCTGTGATTACATATCTTAACAAGGTTTTGAGATTATATCAATGTAATCATCTCTATATGTTGCATCATTGGTTGGTTAGTTACTTTGCATGCATATAGACTTCTTTCATCTATGTTTAAATCTGACCATTACGATAAAATATGATTTTTCTTGCATCAGTGTGATTGATTGATTTTGCCATTCACATTTTGATCCCTGCAATCCAGTACAATGCCATATTTGGTATTAGTGGTTGTGCTAGGTCATCTTTGCGTGCAACATAGTACTCACAGTGATAATAAGTTTAGAACAAACATGGATTTTAACGCATATCTGTAAGATGTTAGAGTCGTTTAAGACTATTCAAGAGCTGATATATTAGAGTCTCTTAAGATTATTCAAGATCAATAAGTACCAATTGTAAGACATGTCTAGAGGTCATAGAGACACACAACATAGCTCATCCTTGTCAAGAGGATTAGAGCACTTAGGAACAATTGATGTCACGCCTCGGGCTTGCCAGCGCGGTGTAAGTCATGGGAATCACTGAGTGCAACACATTGTTTGGTTCAAACCACTTGCAAAATTGGCTAGCCAATGTTGCACTTGACTTCCACAACTTTCATTATAAACCCATCAATTGTTTCACGCCTTCCTGACATGGGACTCAATTGGGGCATTACAATCACCCCACCTTAAATACGTAATGTCCTCGTCATAACATGACTAATTGGTTTGTCCAATTATCACCGCCAGATGATGTGGATCTTAGAGGTAGCTCTTACGGGTTTTAGAGGTGGCTCGCACAATGTCACACGGTGTAACACTTAGTCTTGCACAACATTTAGTGTGTTGCGGAAAAACGGCGGTGGCTGAAATCAAGATCACAAAGCAATAACCAAAATAAAATCACAGAAAAAACATAAGCACAAACACAAGGATATACGTGGTTCGGAGTAAGTCTTACGTCTTTTGGCAGTAGCAGCAGATAAACTTCACTAAATCAGAAGAGAGATTACAAATCACATAGACGAGATCAACGATCTCTCAGACTCTCTCTCTCGAAGATAAAGAACTTCTCTATCAATTTGATCAATGGATTCTCTCTCTAGAGATATTCTCTCTCTCTCCCCCTAGATCTGAGAATAAGACCCCTTTTATTGAGTCAAATTCGTGTACAATAAGGATTCCTCAAAACTCCTATCTTTAACCTCAATTAACCCTACCTAAATAGGATTGAGCTGCTTAAAACACCCGACAGTTAGCAAAGTAGGACCAGCCTACCACCGCGGTGGTCATCGCTGCTCTTCCACAGTCATTGTACGCAACCCATGCTAAGATGATGAGCACACCGCTTGCGGGTAGTGTGCGCAAGCGGTGGTGGAGGATGAGGGCCAACGTTACATAGTGCAGACTTTTGGCTGGCTAACTACTCTGATACCATTTCTCACGCCCTGGGCTCCTGAACCCGTTGGCGTGGTGTATGTCATGGGTCCCATGGAGTGAAAAACATTATTTGGCTCAAAT